>VMDR010000655.1:0-195003 GCA_007922815.1 Macrotus californicus | reverse complement strand
ATAACATTTGTTGCTTTGGGAGGTAGAGACTGAGATGGGAGAAGGTTTTCACTGTATATGTTTATACTTCTTGAATTTTGAATAATGTGAATGTATTACCTATTCAGAAAAAATACACAAACGTGTTACGAGATTATTTTGCCATGTTTATATTGTAAGTTAAAGCCTTTCTGGTCATCAGGGACTGACCTTTTATGGGCCTTTTTTTCTCTCAGGTGAAATTTTTATGAAATACAGGTTATAAATCTCCTTAGCGATTAATTTTATGTTATTCTTTAAACCAACTACTGTCTTCCAGTGCTTTTGTGGTAATTTTATTTCTGCCTACAAATTCAACCTTACTGAAGTTTGTGTTATGACCTAACAGACGGGATAGATCAAAGGAGGATACATTACTTAGATAAGCTCACACTGTAGCCAGTGACAGAAAGAAGACTTATAAAATTTGTTTTGTTTCCACTTCACTCACTAAGGTATCTTTAAACTGAGAAGAGTGAAGAAGCAGTGCAGGTTTCTCCTTTGAATAATGGCAGGCTACGTGATTGGGATCAGTTCTCCCACTGGAGACAATTAGAAAATAATTGTCGAAATATAAACATCTGCTTGAAGATCCTGGAGAACTAGCCAGATAAGGAAAACTTACCAGGCTACGACCCATGTCAGGGCAGAAATATAAAGGTAGAGTCCAAGGGGGAGAGTCCATCGTGGGGCTCCTTTCTCTTCTGAGGGCATATGCTGGGTTCCTGAGTCGGGAGGCTGAATGACAAGGCTGTGGAAGTGCCTCTCTGGACTAAAGCAACGGGGATTGATGTTCAGGACCAGTCAGGCAGGGGAACCCTGGTGAATCCCCTTTCCTTTGGGTTAAGACCATGAGAGGCCATGTTCCAGAAGTAAGGGTAAATTAGAGGTGGGCTATTGCAGGGACTGCAGCTCAGCTTCAGAGACATCTCAGTTCATATAATTGGATTAAGGTGACTCCAGGGTGCTTGTGCCCCAGGGTATGTGGAAGAAGCAAAGCAGATCTCTGGAGGATCATTGTAGGCTTCAAATTATTTCTACAGGTTTTGCAAGAACAATTTCTGCCACATAGCTGAATAACTAGGTGCACGAGAAGAGACAATGTGAACAAAAATCAAATAACAGACAGTAAAAGTGGATTTATACAGGTGCCAGATTTGGGAGTTACCATATACAGACTTAAAAATAACTATATTTATTGCCTGGGTTGCGGGCCAGGTCCCCGGTTAGGGGCATGCGAGAAGCAACCAATCGATGTATCTCTCACACATCCATGTTTCTCTCTTTCTCCCTCCCTTCCCCTTTCTCTAAAAATAAATAGAATATTTTTTAAAATAATTATTTTATTATTGTTGAAGGAGAGAAAAATTTGAGAAATTTGGCAAATAATTGAAATTTATAAAAATAAAACCAAATAGAAATTTAGTAACTTAATGGAAATTAAGAAATTCAAGTGATAGGTTTAGCAATAAGTTATGACACCTGGAGAGAGAATACACCTAAACTGGAAGAAAGGTCAGAGGAAAAGATGTGAAAATGCAATAATGGAATATTCAAGAAAGAGATAAGAGGCATAGAGGATGTGATGAGAAGGTCTGATATTTGTATGATTGGAACCCTAGAAGTGAGGACTCAGAGCAAGAATGGACAGAACCAATTTCTGATGAGATAATAGCTGTGAATTTTCAAAAACTAACGTAACATACAGATGCAAGAAGCTCTGTGTACCCCAAGCAGTGCCAGCACAATGAAATCTACAGTAGGTGCATAGTAAGTTAAAACTGCTATAAAACCAAAGTGAAGAGAAAATGTTAAAAGTAGCCAGAGAAAAATTACAGTTTGCCTTTGAAGGAATAGTGATTAGTCTGAAAGCTAATCACTATTTCTGCACAGAGCGCTGGAAGCTAGATTATCTTTAAAATAGTGCAAGAAAATAACTTGATATAAAATTTATTTTTTCTGTGAAGTTTACAAGAATTAGGGTGAAATAAAGATATTTTTAGACAATCAGATACGGGCTTTATCCCCTTCAGACCTGCACTAGAGGAATAACTAAATCTTTCAAGCAGAAGCAAACATCCCAGATGAAAGGAAAATTGCAATTTAATCTTACTCATTAGCATAGATGCAAAAAGTTACCACCGAAATATTAACAACTGAATCTGGCAATATGTATGACCAAATTTGGTTCTTCCAGGAATGAAAAGTTATTTTAACATTAATAAAAGCCAGTGTAAATCACCATTTTAACATACTAGAGGATAAAAAGTATCAGTTTAATAAATGCAGAAAAAATGGTAAAATTCAACCTTCATTTATGATTCAAAACTTTTAGCAAACTAGGAATAAAATGAATTTCTTCATTATTGGATAAAGCATATCTACAAAAAAAACCTACAAGCAACTTCAAACTTAATAATGAAATTTGAAAATTTTCCTCTTGAGATTGGGAATAAGACAAGGGTGCCCACTCTCACTACTTACTATTTATTATTTTATTGGATATTCCAGCTGGTAGAGACAGGCAAGAAAAATAAAATATATGAGGATTAGAAAGATCCTGTTAAGTCTGTTGTTTTGCAGGTGATAACTATGTACATGAGAAATCCAAAACAACTTGCAGATGATGACTGTGTACCTGGAGAATAAAAAAAAAAAATACGGATAAATCACTACAATTACTCATGATAAATTTGGCCAGATTGCTGGATACAGAGCCAATATGCAAAATTCCATTGTATTTATAAATATCAGCAGCAACATTTTTAAAATTAAAATATTATTTACTATAGAGTAAAAAAATTAGGAATAAATTTCACAAAATATGTTTAAACCTTTCTGTAGAAGATTATAAATACATTAAAGAATATCTAAATACATGGAAGGATGTGCCATATTCTTAAATTGAAATACTGAATATTGTAAAGATACCAGTTCTCCCCAACTTTACTTCTAGGTAAAATTCAATCCCAATAAAAATTCCAGCAGGGTTTTGGTGGGCTTTTTGGGTGGCATTTAACATAGAAGTGAAAGACCACAAACGACAAAGGCACTGGTAATAACAAGATGGAAAGATTTGTTTCAGGTATCAAGACTTTTTTTAAAGTTTTACATGATAGTCTCATAGGCTCTAGGAAGGATAAAAGCCTAGTAATAGAATCCTTGATTTGCAACAAAGATTGTATAGTAGATTAGTGGGGAAAGAATGGTAAGTGTTGCTGGGACTGCCCTGGCTCCTGAGATCAGTCCCCTGGGTCTGCCTCCAGAACGGGTTGATGATGACATAACCAAGGTAACCAGTGATTGGAAGGGTCTGAGAGTTACAGTGAAACTGACCAATGGAGAAGACAAGTCCAGACTGAGGTGTACCTTCTGCCTTGTCCTCATTGTCAACGCCCCGAAGGAACTGCCCAGAGACAGAAAGAAGCAGAAAAACATGAAGTGCTGTGGAGATTCAGTGTTGATGAGGTCGTCAACACTGCCAGACGAATGTGGTACCAATCTTCCACTAGAGAGCTCTGTGGGGCCACTAGAGAGATCCTGGGGGCTGCCTCATCTGTGGGCTGCAATGTTGAGGATGGCTGCCACCCTCGTGACATAGATGACATCAGCGGTGGTGTGGTGGAATGTCCATCTATTTGAGAACTATTAAATACAAAGGAAAATATTTCAATAAAGAATCATTTGACTAGGCTCTGGCCAGGCAGCTCAGCTGGGTAGAGCATCCCTCCCACATGCCAAGGCTGTGGGTTTGATGCCTGATGAGGGCACATAGGAGAGTCAACCAATGGAAGCAAACAGGTGGAACAACAAGTAGATGTTTTTCTCTCTAAAATCAATAAATAAAAGTTAAAAATAAAAAGAATCATTTGAATAAAAAAATCCAGTAGTAAAACAGACAAGGGACTGGATCAGGCACTTTACAAAAAAGGATTTCTAAATGGCAAGAAGTATGCTAAATCATCAGTGATATGCAAACCAAATGAGCATATACCCACCAGAATGGCGCAGATAGAAAATAATAACATGAACAAGTATCGGAGAGTGTGTAGAGGAATGGGAAAGCTCCTCAGTGCTAGCAGGGGCACATCTTTGACACAGCCTCTTTGGGAAATAGTTTGGCATTATCTACCATAGTTCATCATTCACATTTCTGTGATTTAACCATTCCATTCCGAGGTTTGTGCCCAACATTAAATGCATGCACATGTGTACCAAGAGACAGGTGCAAGAATATTCGTAGCAGCATTATCCGTAAGAGCCCCAAATGAGAAATAACCCCAGTTTCATCAACAGTATATTGATAAATTATGGTATCATGGAATTTATACAGCAATGAAAATGAACTGACTTACCTGCACCAACATGGATGAGTACTTCAAACAATGTTGAGTGGAAGAAGCTAGACTTAAAACATTCTGTATCATTTGCCTTTATACAGAGTTCAGAAAACAGGCAGAATTAACATTATCTAGAAGTGCTTTAGAACTATAAAGAAAAGCAAGGAAATGATTCCCACCAGTCAGAGCAATGGTTAGGAGGAAGGGAGAGGCTAATGATTGCGAGGGTCATGAAAGGGGCTTTTGGAGTGCTAGGGACATTCTACTTCTTGGCTTAGGTAGCAGTTATGTATCATAGGTGTTTGCCTGTGATAATTTATTGATAGCACGTTTTTGGGTACTTTATGTTTGTTGTATTTCACAGTAAAAGATTTGAAGAGGAGTCAGGGTGTAATGTGCATATTAAGAGTGCTGGCTTTGGCCTTGGCCTGCCTCAGTTCATATCACTTCTGTTCCTCTTTGCAGGCCATCTAGGGCAAGTTACTTGATTGTGCTGAGCCACAGTTTCTTGAACTATCAAAAGGAATAATAATAGTATCAACTTCAATGATTATGCACTTTAGTGAGATTTCACTAAAAATTCAATGAGGTGCTGCCTGCAAAATGCTAGAAAATATTTGGCACATAGTAGGTGATCACTATGCCTTGGTTATAATAATAATGGTGATCAGAATGAAGAAAGGATATTTAGCTATTATGAGTTTAGATTTCTGGACCCAGGCAGATTTTCTGTTCAGGTATTTGGGTCGGAGTTCTTGGTTATAGCCAACAGAAACTGCTTCTGGCTGCAGTAAAACAGAGGATGTTGGAAGGGCAGAGGAGGCTCACTACGTTGTTAGAAAAGGAAGACCGAGCAGCCGTTAGAGGTTAAGCAGCAAGAGTTTGGTCGGGGGTCTTTGGGTGCCACTGGATGGGTTCTGTCTCTCCTTTACTCCACTCTTATTTCAGGTTCTTGGTGGGGGTACATCAGGTCATGTGCCTGTTTCCTGACTTCCTGGAGCTGAAGAAGGATCTTCTGTTCCGACTTTCACGGTGTACTACTCACAAGTTAGTCTTCCCCAGGGAGGAGAAGGTTGAGATGTGAAAGCTGAGATGACTTCTTACATGCAGGGTCCTAAAAGAACCTGCAAGTGTGATTGTGTCACCTTTGAGGACTGCCAGGGACTTGAAACGAACCTAGGTACCAAGTATCCTAAAGGGAAGAGAGATTGGAATCCAGAATTTGCAAACCATTAAACTTGATACAGCTGCTCAGCAAAGTTCTTGAATATGTCACAGATGATTTGTGAACACTTAGTGAAGAAAATAAGAGTTACGAGGAGCCAGCCTGAGCATCTACAAATTTGTCCACCTAATAAGTTTCTACTCAAGTCCTCTCTGCCTTAACTATCACTGTTAGGTCCTCACTGTCTCTCATGTGAACTTCTGCAGAGCCCTCCAATCTGATCTGGTAAAAATTCATCCTACCAGCAGCTGCCCATAGAATTCTACTAAAGAATAAAATGTGATCGTGTCATTTTCTTGCTTAAAATTCTTCATCATCTGTGAGATAAAGGCCCTTCACTGTCTTCCCTGCTACCCTGAAAGCTTCATGAAGGCCAGAACTGTGTCTGCTTCAACACATTATTTCTAGTACCTAGCATGGGGCCAGGCACTTGGCAGGAATTTGACGGGTATAGAGTTAAATTGACGGACCCTTGCCTCATCTCTGCACTCATCTGTACACACTGAACTGGCATGGTGTTTTGCTTGTTTGTTTTACCAGTGTTTCTTCTTTTGTTTTTAATCCTTACTTGAGAATATTTTTACTATTGATTTTGGAGAAAGAGGAGGGGGCGGGGGGAGGGAGAAAAAGAGAAACATCAATTGGTTATTTCCCAGATGTCCCCGACCTGGGATCGAATCTGCAGCCTAGGTGTGTGCCCTGACCAGGGATCGAATCTGCAGCCCTTTTGGAGTACCAGAGGATGCTCCAACCAACGGAGCGACGTGGCCAGGGCATGTCTGTAGCATTCTTGTGAGAACAAAACTGAACCTGAGTCTAGTCAAGCCTCAAAGTCAACACTGTCTGATAGAATTTTCCTCGATGATTAAACATTTTTCTCTGCTGTCCAGTGCAGTAGCCACTAGCAACTTGTGGATTTTGAGTACTTGAAATGTGGCTAGTGAGACCAGGGGACTGAGTTTAACATTTTATTTAACTTCCATTAATTTAAATTTAACCACAGGTGCTGGTGGCGACTGTATTAGCATTGCTCCAAGTCTATGACTGTTTTGTAGGTAATACAGAGGATAGAGGAATCCATTAAAGTAATACCATGGAAATTCAATCAGCCAAATTCAGAACATGGGAAAATCTACATGTCACATGATCTTTTTATTTTTATTTCAACAAATGTATGAAAAACAATGAGGTGAAGATTGAAATAGATTGAGACTTAAGATACATATAAGCTGAATTTAGGGTGTGAACCTCATTTGCATCCTGATTGAAATGAACCAGCTGTTAGAAAAAAGACCTTTGAACCAAGTGGAGAAATTTGAACACAGTTTTAAATGATGGTATGAACTTGCCAGTTTTGTAGGAGTGATGATGATATTGCAGCTATGTTGAAAGCCTTTTTCTTTGGAGATGTATTCCAAGTGGATGTAGCGATGTCTGCGTGTGGTAGTGGGATAGGGAGGTAGGGGATAGAGGAAACGAGAGGCAGGATGATGGGAAGACAGGTACTGGGTACATGGGTCTAGCCTCTCATTTTGTTTATATCCACAATTTTCCCAAATAATGTTTTTACACAGTAGTAATTAATATAATTAAGATATATAAAGGGAATAATTTACTCAAAATTCAGAATAGGAGGAGATATGATTGGGAAGGGGCATTATGCAAGGGACTTCTGAAGTGCTAATAATTAACCTAGTTGGTGAGTAGGCAGTTACTGGTATTATTAACATTTTTAGCTCTGTGTCTGCTTTTCATGCAGCGTTCCATATGTGTGATTATTTCACAATGAAAAGTACAAAGAACAGAAAGGAATTGTACAGGATCCAGCTGGAGGAAGCACCAGTGGACCTCATGGGAGTGAGGAAGTATTCAGGTGGACTCTGCAACTGTTTCCCTCCCAGACCCCGCAGTTGCTTGTTCTCTCTGCTGGAATGCATTGTTTTCCTGTCCCTGACCGTTGTCTTCTTGCCTAGTCATCTGCGTTGTCGTGGCCTGTGAAGTCTTCTTCAAATGGCCGGCCCAATCCCTGACCTCACTGACGCTCTTTAGTCTGTTTTGGTCTCTGATACGAACTCTAGATTTTGGGGGAGAGAATTGGACTGACTTTTGGGCAGGTGTCCACTCAAAACCGATAAATGAACTATGGCTAGCATAGTGCACCTTGGTCATGGGCCTGGCACTCACAGGGCGGTTTGCAGGGGAAGTTTTTAAGAAAGAGTTACAGATACCTCTAACATAATATCATTGTGTATAATGTCGAGAGATTTGACACAATGTCTAGCTCTAACAATAGAGGCTTGGGGATTGGTTAAAGAAATTCTGGAATAGCCTATAGGATAATACACAGCCGTTTTGATCCTGAAAAATGTTCATGAGTAATGTTCAGTAATATCCAATGCATGTCCTTTCAGAAATACATGCATTTGTGTTGAGCCATAGAATGGGTGGAAACCATAAAACATTAATGAGTAATTAGTGAACGCTGTATTTTGGAGAATCCTGAGCTAGCAGGTATTATAGTTCAACTGAGCAACCCCTGGTACAGCATGTGCAGTAGAGCCTGTGATCTTCATGCTCCACACAAAGCGGATGGCTGGGGTGGGGGGCATCCTTACGTACATGTATGCACCTACTTATGAGTACATAGATACTTAGACTTGCACTTTGGTGTGTTCTGAAAGGAAATGCACCAAAATGTTATCAGCCATTATTTTGGGCTAGGGAGATTGTAGTTGTTGTTTTTGTTTTGTTTTTGCTTATTTGTATTTCCTGATTTTTTTCTACACTGAGTAATGGATTATTTATATATTAAAGCCTGTAAGGATAAATGCAACATATTTTCTTATCTGTATACAAATAGCAGAGCACATATTAGTATAATTTTCAACTTGATATAAATAATAGGTATATCTAAAGTCTTGCATTTAAGTTAAAAACTCAATTATCTTCCACGAATCTGTGTCAAAAATAGAACAGAAGAGAGACTAGGCTTATAATAAGCTTTTTTTTGTAAGTCCTGGAGATCTTGATTAACTTATTTAGGTCAACAGTGTAAGTTTTCAGTTAAAAAAGTCAAGTGCCCTGTTAGGATATTATGTCAAGAAATATTGTGTCCCTACTAAGAGATTATTGTTTCAGTGTACTCTGCATGGACTTGAATGCATCTGAAAAAGCTGCCCCTTTGAAGTCCTTACCTGACAGTGGGGCAAAGTGGAACCCCTAAATGAGGCCAGCGGGGTCGGAGATCACCTAAGGGACGACTGAGGGAACCGGAGATGGTCAGCCTGGGAATGTGAGAGCAGGCTGTGAATATTTGAAGGGATGTGGGGAGGAGTCATCGGATTGCAGGATTTATTAGGAAGCAGATTTTCCTTGGCCAACATAGGGAAGAACTTTCTGTTCCCAGTATCGCTCACTGGAAAGGGCCTCTTCCCAGAGTGGCAGAGGCCTGGGGACACATCTGAGACTCAGTGCTGTGGCTGGGATGTGTGAGTTCAACCTTGGTTCTTCCCCCGTGTGTCTCCCTTTACTCTCACGCCACTACCACATTCATAGCTCTGATACCAGAAGTGTGTGGTTTTTCACCCACACCAAGCAATTCTGCAACACCAGCTGGGTGTCCAGTTTAACTCAGTTGTGACACTCAACCTGGACGTAGGCGCAGTCCTGCAAGACGGCCCTCCACCCCCACTTCAGATGTCAGTGTGAACGTAGTAGGTCCCCAGGTTACCACAGCTTCTGTCCTGCTTTGACTACAAATTGACCCGCCTCCCTCTTGGGTTTGATTATGTGTTAGAACAACTCCCAGAACTCAGGGAAACATGTTTACCAGCGTATTAACCGCTGTGGTAGAGGATACAGGTGAACAGTCAGATGGAGATACAGAGGGAGAGGCCTGGGAGGGTCCAGAGCTCAGAAGCCTCTGTCTCCGTGGAGCTGGGGCGCGTTGCTCTCCCAGCATGTGGATGTCTTCACCAACTTGGGAGCTCTCCGAATCCTGCACTTTTGGATTTTTATGGAGGCTTTGTCACACAGGCACAATAACAGGTCACTAACTTCGTTTTCAGCCCCTCTCCTCTCCGGAGAATGGATGGTGGGGCTGAAAGTTCCAAGCTTCTACTTGGAAGCTTCTACTTGCCGCTTGGTCTTTCTGGTGACTAGCCCCCTTCCAGGAGCCCACCCAGAGTCACCTCATAGAACAAAAATCATTCATATCACCCAAGAAATTCCCAGGGATTTAGGTACTCTGTGTCAGCAATCAGGGTCAAAGACCAAATGTTAGAACAAAAGATGCTCCAAGTGCCCTTATCACTTAGGAAATTGTGAGGGTTTTAGGACTTTTGTGCCAGGAGCCAGGGGCAGAGACTAATACATATATTTTCTCCCTGGCCGGTGTGGCTCAGTTGGTCGGAGCGGCATCCCATAACCAAGAGGTTGCAGATTTGATTCCTGGTCTGGGAGCATCCAGGAGGCAACCAATCATTGCTTCTCTCTCACACTGATGTTTCTCTTTCTCCCTTCCTCTCTCTCTAAAAGCAATGAAAAAAGTGTCCTCGGCTGAGGATTTTGTGTGTGTGTGTGTGTTCTATTACCTCACAAGAGAAAAATTGTGTTGCATAAGCTCTAAGGCTTTTCTATCTATGACGGTGTGAATTCCCTGATGAAAAGAAAAACAGATCATATCTACATACAAAAATGAGACTAGATTAGAATTGGATCACAAATGCTTGCCTGTCATTTGCACTTTTATGTTGCTACCAAACTCTGAAACTTTGAGGGTTTGAGGTTGACTTCAGTAAGTTGTATTTTGAATTAAGAAGTGAACTTTGGGCTTCAGTTTCTTGCTGTCTTAGCTAGGGGAAGTTAAACCAGGGGTTGTCTAAACACGCACTGAACCATATGGTTATCTGAGGGCCCAAGGAGAGGCTGAGGGAATAAACCACAGAACTAAGTAGCACCCAGTGGTTACCGGCCTGACTGCTTGGGTTTGAGTCCCGTCTCTACGCCACATTTTCCTTACCTGCAAAATGGCAATGGCAGTGCCGGCCGTTGGCTTATTGTAAGCTTGGGAACATAGCCCCCGTTGTGCATTTCACCTCCATACTCCTTGAAGGCACCTAACAGCATTCAGTAAGTCATTGCTGAATGAGTGAGGAAATGAATGAAATCGCAAAAGTCTCTTACCTGATCGCGGGTACAGCGATCTGAGCTTATTGATTAGAGAGGTGGCATTCTGCACTTTGGCGCCGAATTCCAGTTCGTTTCATCCTACATCTCACTCTGCCCTGTATTTTCTGCCTAATTTAACCATCTGCTTTCTGAGAAATAATGATTCTTGAATTAGGATTAATTCTGTGGGGACTTGTTTTGGAAAATGAATTTTTTTTTATAAATGGGTTATGACTATCTGAGAATACTTGCATGTGATGACTTGAATAATTTAGGTACTGGGCCTCCCAGAATATAAACTTATACCCAGAATATTTTTGGAAAGGGAAAGTTGTTTGAAACTGCCAGATTGATTGATTGGTTGATTATTCTCATCCAAGGACATGCTTAGAGAGAGAAAGGGAGGGAGACAGAGAGGGAGAGAAACATTGGTGTGAGAGAAACATTGATCAGTTGCCTCTTGTACGTGCCACAACTGGGAATTGAACCTGTGGCCTTTTGGGTTAGGAAACGATGCTCCAACCAACTGAGTCACACTGGGCAGGGCCTGCCAGATTTTTTAAAACGGTACAAAATAATTATGATTGTGTCCCCTCTTAGATGTTGCATTTTTCTTTCCATGATTTTCTAGAGAAGGAAGATCTAGAAAACACCAAGGTCACCTCTCCAGTGGCTTCTGCCTCCGATCCAGAGCCCCATCCCTCGTCCTACAGGTAAGGACAACAATGGCTTTGGATAAAATGCTTCTAGGGCTTTTCTCTTCAGAGAGAAGGGATTGGTGAAAGAGAAGGGCAGCGACTTGAAGGGGGAAGACAAGTCGAAGTGTAGGGTCTGAATGGTTTTGCCATTAAATAGTTAACCTTTAAGTGTATTTAGGGGGGATGTTAGATCTATTTCAAGTTATAAAATTTTCTTTTACTCTCAGAGCATAAAACTAACGAATAGTGTAGTGTCTTTACGTTCTCCTGGAGACTAGGTTCAAATGTGAAGACATTTGAAGCACATCCCAGGTGGACTTTCAGGAAAACGTGTGTTTGGTTTTTATTCGTAAAATGCACACACACACACATTATTGGAGGTGGTTTTTTATTATGTAATTTTCAGATTAAACCATTAAGTTGACCTTCAAGTTATCATTCCTAAATTAACTTTCCGTCCGTCTCATCTCCCCACCACCCGTGATATCAGAGTGTGTAGGAGAAAGGGGAGAGTTGTTCTGAGCCCTCGGATGAGTGGACACACGAAACATTATGGAATAATTAATGGAAAACTGTTTCGGAGAACACTGGGCTAGTGGATATGATAGTCCCACTGATAGGGAATAGTGCGCTTCAGGCAGAACCTGTAGTTTTCAATTCTCACACAAAATTGATAGTGGGCGAATGTCAAGATATTTTTAAAATCTGTTTCTTCTTGAGTAGAAGTTCTTTCTTCTTATCTTTGTATATGAAATAAAACTCTTTTCCCTCAAATTCAGGTGATGGAAGATAATGATTAATATAGTTGGTGATAATAATATAAGCTACACTTTATTAAATGTTTCTCTGGAATAATGATAATAAAATGATTACTTTTTATTGAATATTTATATTTGCTTATACTATTCCAGGTGTTAAACTGTGTTATCTCATTTATTTCTCATAACAACCCTCATTGAATAAGTGTGCCTATTGTTTTGTTTAAGACGAGGAAAATCAAACAGTGAATTCAGTCATTTGCCCAAGTTTACCCAGCTTTCGGTCTGTCTGACTCTGAAGCTCACTCTCTTAAGTAGCAGTAGGAGAGTTCTGAGTTCTCTGCCAGAGCTGCTGGGTTACTCTCTGTACCCTCCCTTTGGAAGACAGTCTCCCCAAGGCCTTGGTTGCTGGAGACAAGGTGTGTTCTCATCGAACCCCCTGCGGAGAACTTTCCCTCTTCCTGCCACGCCTTTCTCTGTTGATCTGAAGGATCTTTGGGGGATGGGTTTGGGCACAGAACTGATTTTCCCCCCCAAGAATAAATATGTTCTTTGACTGAGGATTATTTGTATAGAGCATTCTTAGAAAAAGATTTAATTTTAAAGTTTTATTTCTAAAATCTAGCGTGTGAAGAAAAATCCAGCCATTGTGACGGTTAGTGCCGATGTTTAGTGCTGTTTTTGTGTTTTGTATATGTTGCCAATGGAAGCGGCACAACTCTGTCTGTTCCAGTGAGGCCGCCCCTCCCTCCGGAGCGGCCTTCGCGTTCTGGGCCAGCACGACCAGACGCCGTGCGGTGGGAGTTTCCCCTTGGGTGGTTTATCATCGACATCAGTGATTTGTAGCTTATCTTTCCCAAAATCCCTTTCACTGATTCTTCAGAGCATAAAATGCTAACGTGACTATTAAATTTATGTGACTGCTATTTGTCCTGTTTAAAATATTTTTAGTAAGTAGAGCCATGTTTGTGCAGAGTACCATGCACAAAGGCAATGAAGAGAGTAAATTTTAGATGCCGTCTACAGTAAGGGCAGGCTAATGGTCAGGTTAACTGTTCCAATACATTCCAAATATTCCTCCACTGTTCCCAAACAAAAATTCATTCATTCATTTACTTATTCAACAGATAGCGATTGGGTGTCTGCTGTTTATTCATTCAGCAGATATTTATTGAGAGCTTCCTAGGGACCTACCACTCTTCTAGGCACTGAAGATGCCACAAGTGAACAAGCATGTGGAGGGGGGAATAAGGAGACTAACTGGTAATGCGAAAAAATACAATAAAGAAAACAAAACTGATAAAGAAAAAAATATGAACAAGCAGCCCAAGTCCCTGGTCTCATGGAGTTTATATTCTAGTGAGGGAGGCAGACAGAAGAGTATGTGTTGTATTTTGTAGACTCTAACTTGCCATCAACTGTAAGATGAACTGCTATTTTATGCACCAGCAAGTAAGAAAAAAATGCCCAAGATAGTGAGTCTCACAAAAGACCCTCCACATGGAGCTTTGGCTCAACAAAAGCCCGCAGCTTCTGGGAAAAGGCAAACAAGGAAAACAAAGGACCGCGGGGAAACTGGCGTGTCTCAGCCTGGGCACTGTACGAGGGCAGGGCCAAACACGTCCTCTGAGAGTCTGAACCACAAGCTAGTCACCAGTTGGTTTTCCGAAGTCACTCTGCCAGTGTGGTCTAAAGGAAACCCCTAAAGAGAACTCCCCTGGTAGCACGCCCGAGCACTGGCAGGAGCAAGCGCAGGTCTCCTGTGGAAGGACTCGATGTCAGTCCAGGCCCGAGGCAGTTTGAAGACACCACCAGTTTTTAGGACATCCCATATTTCAGTTGTATTAAAATCCGAAAACAAATATGCATCTTGCAATCAACAAAATATGGTACATAATATGCCAGGCAGTGATGAGTGCAGTGAAGAAAAGTGAAGCAGGGGAAGGTGTAAGGAGAGATGGGGCCCGGGAGGGGACAGCTTCCCGAGAGTCATGGCTGAGCAGAAACCTGAGGGCAGGAAGTCAGGAAGTAACGAGGGGAAGAGGATTTTAGACAGAGGTGGCAGCAGCTGCAAAAACCCTCAAGTGGGAGGGTGCTTGAACTGTTTGAGGATTCTTAAGAGATTCGGAAGTGCTCATGCCTGGAGTGGACCAGGCAAGGCGAGATGAGATCATTCAAGGAGAGATAGGGTCAGAGTGCAAAGGGCATTAGGGTTCCATGTGACAGGCTTGGCTGTAGATGCTATGCAAACAGAGAGGGTAAGGCTGAGTTTTTGCCTTCAAGCTCACCTAATAGGGAGACAGATGATAATAGCGTCAAGAAAAAAAAATGGACTGTGATTTCTGGTCTGGGGGATAAAATAGGCTCACAACAGAGATCAATTTACAATTTACACAGGATTCCCAAGCAAACCCATAAAAATCAACAGTATCCCACGCTCTAATTTTCTTAGTAACTCCCTCTTGTTTGCTCTGAGGTAGGTTGGCGTGACTTGGCTATTTCGAAAGATGGCTCTGTTTTATCTAAAGAAGAGGTAATTTATAAGCCAGAAGTGGTTTTTCTTGTTTGTGTTGAAAGAGAGAGAGAGAGAGGGAGAAGAGGAGAGGAGAAGAGAGGAGAGGAGAGAAAAAGAAAGAAACTGATGAACTCCAAAATAAGCCTCTGTTTTCGAGGAAATGATGCCCTAAAGCAGCAGTTCTCGAACCTTTACACCCCAAAGAATGTTTACTTGTGTGGGTTATATCTATCAATGTGTACTATGTTAATTAAAACTGAGAGGTTAAAAAGTTATTGTTGATTCATTTAAAAAGAGCAATAACAAACTCAGTGCATGTTAATATAAATAACATGTTTTTAATGGAAAACAGTTTTACAATCATTTATTGAGAAGAGAGATGTAAATTCTTTAAACGTCTGCCTTAACAAGAGGCAGGCTGGCCTCTCAGACCGGTGCTGCCCTCACTCTGTTGCAGTGTCACCCGTGGTCTCTGGAAAACTCCACTGTGTACTCTTGAGAAGATGGAAGTGAAAAATGAAAAAAGACAAATGATATTTTAGAATTATTTTGAAAAGGTTTTGACTTCAGACACCCCCAAAAGAGCCTTATGGACAGGGGGGTCCCGGACAGTACTTTGATAACTGCTGCTCCAAGGAATCCAGGCCACCTTTTGTTGGGAAGAGATGCCCAGGAGTCCTGGGTATTGTGTTCCAGTCCTGTCACTTCAAGCACTTTTTAGTTTCTCTAGAAGCCAGGGGAAATGGAAGAGGGTATAGTTGCTCCCTTGCTTCTTTAAAATCAGCTACTGAAATAGACGTGGTTTAAGCCATTGGGATAGTGGATTAATGTGCTTAAGCAGAAGAGAAAGCGATTACCTTTTTTAAATTGCTCGGTGAATTGGGTGCAGTAGGAATCCGTGATAGCCTGCAACAGGTAGTGTGTGACATGGAGATGCCGAAAGGCCGACTGCTCTTGGGATAACTGGACAGGGGTGTCCTTGCTAATCGGTTTGTGCTTCCTTTGTGTGGTGAGCAGGTTCTTTGCTTCTGACCAGTGGCTGTGTGTGTGCTGGGAGTCTAACTCTTGTTGAAGTTCTGTGTGGAGCAGGTGGTGTGGGTCCCGAGTGAGGAATAAAATCAGAACTGCCGTCCATCGCAGATGGACTGAGATGTGTGTTTACCATGGCTCTTGGAGCCTGGGATGTGGCCCCATCCGTCTGTGGGTCCTCATACACAGTCACCACTTCATTGTGCACTGGTTTAGCCGTGGGAGTGGTCAGCTAAATTGAAAGTGGACCTGATAGACCTGAATATCAGAGGAAAGCAGGAGTTGTGGGGTGTGTCCTTTGAAGGTTGTTTTATTTCTGAGTTTCTCCAGGTCTATTGTGCCTTTTTTAAGAGTCGTTGAACTGACCTGCTGTCTTCCTCTGAGAGGCTGCAGATGGTATCTCCGGGGAAGGAGGATGCTACGGAAGATCTGCGGAAAGCAGCCCGTGCCTTGGTGGGGCAGGAATTGCGACCTGCAGAGCAGGCCCACGTCCTCAACAAGGTAGGGAGCATGTTCTCATTCTCTCTTTGAAAAGGAAGAGTTTATGGCACCAGAACTTAGATACATGTGAATGGGTTGGAATTAGAAAGCACTGTGAGAGGGGCTCACAGAATTCTCTTTGCTCGCTTTGGGCATCTCAGTTTTAGTTACTTGGAGAACGATCGTGTGTTTCTCCCACAGGGTCCATCACTGTACTAGCACCCAGTAGGTACCTATTTAAAAAAGGAAGCATTAGAATGAATGTTTACTTATTGTCTAAAATCCTGTCAGTGTGAGAAGGTTTAAACCACTGGACTGTGTTTTAATCTTACTTTTCTTGTGCTAGATCTCCTCAGCGTGTATGGTAAAGACCCCATAGAAATGGTACGATAGCAGTGGTCTCTCTGCCATGGAAGCAGGGTTGTTTGTATCGTTATACACATATGTATTAGAATATATGGGATTAGTGTCGGTAGAGACAATGGCCAACACCGTAATTACAATTGTATAAGACATTAGAGTTTATAAAGCATTTTATCCACAATACTGCATTTATTCCTGAGAACAACACCGTGAGACAGGAACCATTGTGTCGCTGTTTTACAGATGAGGAAACTGAGGCTAAGAGCCGTTAGTGACTTTACTAAGGCTCTGCAGCTAATAAGCTGTGAGCTAAATCCTTTGTTTAGCCTTCTGGAAAAGGAAGGACTCAATTAAGCAAGTTAACCACGGTCTGATTCACTTCCTTTAGCAGTGGAATTGAGAACTGAAAGACTTATTCTCCAGAAACAGATAGTATAAGAATATAGTCTGGGAGGATTACAAAATTTCTTTCTCTCTCTCTTGCAAATCCAACTGTAGTCTCTGAACCAGACTGCTGTCTCACTGATGTGCTCTCCCGTGCTGGCAGTAGGTGTACTTCTTGAGTTGCCTGCCAGCTGGTTGGAGAAGGAGCCGAGAATTAAGGCGTAATACCGCGAGACAGAGGAGTACTAATCGGAGTAATCTGAAGTGAGACCCACTAGGGAGAGATTGCAGGCTCCTGCCATGAGTTACCAAGGGCTTTGAGTACTGAGTGACATTTATACTATTCCACGCAGGTTAGAGGTCTGGCAGTAAATATACTGTTTACATGCAAGTCCCGGGGCTGGTCTAAGGGGAAATTACAATTATTTATAGAACACGATAGTGGATAAGAAAAGGCATTTAAGGTGAGCCATTGATGAGAGAGACAATAAACCGGATTCTCTCTCTGCGGTGCTTTGGTGAATTGATTGACAGCGGTCTGGAAGTAACCTGTGGTGGGAACTGCAGCAGGAGGACCGTGTGGCAGGGTGGGAGTTGAGCTAAACCCTGGGTGCAAGAGCTGTCAGGAATGAAGCTGCGGGGAGGTACTAGGCAGGCTGAGGGGAGACTAAGACATGGCCCAGAAACACTGCTGATGCAAAAGTCAGTAGCAAGCTTTGACGGTGTTTGTGGGAAAGGAATATATATAAGGTGTCTTGATTGAGTAGGAAAGTTGAAAAAGGTAGGAGAGAACAAGAAAGAATCTTTAAATTAGGGAACATGTTGGTGGCATTAAAGTAGAATTTATTAGCATCCTGTACCTGGAGGAAAGAGAAGGAATGATGAATAGCACGTTGTCCTGAGAGTTGGGAAAGTGGAGGTAACAGGGCAGGGTAGGCAGCCTTCATTTGGAAGGAGGCTAGCTGGAAGCTGCCACTCTACTACGTCCTCTAACCGGAATCCTGTTGTGCAGGTGGCCAAGTACCAAGCCCCACAGAGGTCTGGGGATATCGTTATGATCCAGTCGGAGTACACGGGAGCTGTCGATATTCTTTCAGCTGATTTGGAATCTGCAGACCTTCTGGGGGACCACAGGAAAGGTGAGACCTTTGGGAGTATGGAAGGTAGTATTTCTGTCTCCACTGGGAACTTGAAGACAGGCAGGCAGATGGATGGAAGGAAGCACAGAAAGTAACTTGTGAAGAAAAGTAAAAAAAAGAAATCCAGTAGAAGTCATGCCACTGACTGGGACAGCCTCCCTAAGCACAGTGCCAGGTGTGGCAGCATTTCCTTTTGGCTTCTCAGTAATAAGCTGCCTGTCCTTTCAGTCTCCCCCTCTCTGATGGCTCCTCCGTGCGTCTGGACCTTTTCCAAGATGAAAGAATTCAAAAGCAAGCTAGGCAAAGAAAAGAACAGCTGCCTGGTGGTGAAGCGGGGTGAGGTGGTGACCATCCGGGTACCCACCCATCCAGAGGGCAAGCGTGTCTGCTGGGAGTTTGCGACCGACGACTATGACATTGGCTTTGGAGTGTATTTTGACTGGACCCCTGTAACTAGCACTGACATAACTGTGCAGGTCAGTGATTCCAGTGAGGACGAGGATGAAGATGAGGAAGAGGAGGAAGGGATTGAAGGTAAATCGAACTTTAACGTAGTCTGCAGTTTCCTTTCCAGGCTCAACCTAATGTCTAGTGCCTGCTTTCTGTGTGGGACCAGTCCTCTTCCTTAGGATGCAGGTGAGGAAGCCCTTTCAGCATCACCCGCTGAGTTGAGTGACGCAGGCCAAAGTCAGACCCGCAGAGGACTTTCTGGTAGGGTTGGTACTGATGCCTTAGTGGAAAGCTCCTTTTCCTTTCCATCAGCACCTGCTGTGTCCCCAGCATCTCCTTGAGGGCAGGGAGTGGGCGGGGCAGAGCTGTGGTGTGGAGAGGCAGTGTTTTTCAGCTCACATAAAAGCCTGAGATTATTTTTATTTTTCTCTCAGTTTCACGATATATACATTTATTCTTGGCCTGGAACCAAACTGAGTGATTATAGTTTGCTAAACGGACCCATTCTCAGCCCCTCCCCCACCCTCACCAAATGGTCACAGCTGGCTGACAACTGTTTACTCCTTTGTTTTATGCCTAGAGCAGATTTAAAAGTGGTCTCTGGGCTCCGTTCCACGTTCTGTTACTTGCAATGCCCTCTCAGGATGGCCCTGAGGCATTTTGGGGAGGGGAGTGATGTAAGAGTAGGTTCTAAGCATTAACTTTATTCTTTGATTTTCCTATATTATCTTAAAATGAATTCCTTCACTTGCTTCCTCATGGACAGGCAAGTCTGCAGGGAAATTTTAAGGTATTTAAGGAAGAGGAGAACCTTGTATGTTACTTCCGCTCTTTAGGAGGCCAAGTGGAAGTTCTAGGCACTCTGGACAGCATGTTTGCCCGCATCTCCTGCCCTTAGCTAGTTCTTTCCCTGCTGATTGAAAGGATGTGAGAATCTTCTCTTCTAAATGTCTTTTTCTTTCCCCTGGAAATGTCCAGACCCTTCTAGAGCTAGGTAGGCTCTGTAGGGTTAAATCCTTGTTTCTCAGTGAGGATGTTACTGGGATTTGGGGTGGGGTGCTTGCTTGTTGAGCAGGTGCTGTCCTGATGTTTAGCATTTCTGGACCCTGGGGTCACCAGACATTCCTGTAGGAGGGCAGCAGCATCCCCCCGGGTGGAAGCCACTAGTTCACCTGGTCCATTCTCTTACCTTCAGGTAGGGCTTACGTGTACAGTCTCCGAACTCCTGTCCAAACACTGCCATTTTGCTCATGCAGACCCTGTCCCAGTTGGAGATGTGGAGAGAGGCTCCAGGAGCTCCCTGCGGGGCCGCTATGGGGAGGTCATGCCTGTATACCGGCGGGACAGCCACCGAGATGTGCAGGCGGGCAGCCACGACTACCCCGGTGAGGGCATCTACCTGCTCAAGTTCGACAACTCCTACTCCCTGCTGCGCAACAAGACTCTCTACTTCCACATCTACTACACCAGCTGAAGACCCGTGGGCACTGGGCAGGCGGTGTTTGCTGGCTGGGGCAGGCTGCCAGCTGGTGCCTCTTGTTTTGGATCGGCAAGAACTTGAAGTTGAATGTGAGGCTCCTGACCCTCACGCCCTGCCTGGCATGCCTGATGTTGACCCCACATAGCTTCTGCCCCTCCTTGGCTTTTGCAGGTGGTGGTGTAGTGCCCCTGTTCTGTGGTCCCTGACTCACACTCTTCTTGCTTCAGATTCCAGCGAAATCCCTCTATGAAGGTGCCCATCAGGCAAAAGCCTAAAAGCAGCTTGGGCATTGTGTTTTAAAAATAGGTTCGTTCTGGCATACGGTGTATTATTCCAATTGCTGCTCTCTCCTCTCAGAGCCTTTATTGCAGATGTGTTTGGTGGTACCCACTGTCTTTTTGGAAGTGCTGGAGGAGGGAAAAACATGTTGTCCATGAAGGAACAAGTTTCTTGCCTGGAGAAGGGTCTGCCCAGCCTCTCACCCACTGCCATATTCCCGCCTGCTGGTTCTTCGTGGTCTCTAGCACAGGCTGGGAGCCCTCACTGCCTTCAATAGGTGCGGTCAGTCCTGATGGTTCGCCTCTGCCTGCTTTCCTCCGCTTTTCCCTTTCCTAGGCCTGTGTCTTTGCCCTCACAGCAAGAAGTTCCGTGCAATCTAAAGTGATGATCAATATAACTAGGATCTTCTGGGAAGAAAGACTGCCTCCATCACTTCTGTTTCAAGAGGAAATGTCCTTTGCCAAGGGCACTCACTGGTGGTTGAAGGAGAAAGGGTGGCAATTAGGTACTGGATTGATGTCAGAACTCACATCTTTGAAAGTCAAGTTTTACTAATTTTTTTTTGTATAATCAAAGGAGAATCATCTGAGAAAGTTAAAAAAAAACAAAACATACAACACTCCAGATTTCCCACCACGCTTTTGTTTCTTTAGAGTAGGAGCGTTATTTAGAAATTTTGCTTTGGAACCAATCAGACTTCCAAAATTCCTGTATTCAGGTTGCATTGAGGGCTTAAAGTTTTTGGTGTTCAGAGTCTCTTAGGAAAGATAATAATGAGCCTCACTGTTGCTGCTGGTTGGATTAGTTCTTTACCAGGCCAGACCTCGCACTTCCCTGGCGGGGCCATTCCCACTCTGTAACTCTGAGGCCCAGGAGTGCCTCGGGGTGCTGTAGCCAGTGGTCACCAGAGTGGCAGGATGGCAGGGCCTCTGGCTTTGAAGGGACCACTGCAGTTGTCAGTACTTCCTGATTTCTTATTCCTTGTGTCAAGTGAGTTACTTCCTTAGAACTTTGAGAAATAACTAGATTTATTTATTAGTTTATTTATTTTTTTAGCACATTTCATTTTATCTTTGAAACAGTTTCCATCTGTTTGTTAGAAGGCTCCTGTCCGCTCTGAGCCACTGAGGCTCCTCTCCTGTGGAGCTCACGTTTTAGCAGGAGTCGGGAAGTGATAATGCTCCATCGCTGCAGGTTGGTCCTGTGCTGCTTCGGGGGCAGTCTGCCCTTCTGAGATGGGCGACGCTAACCTACCCCAGCATTCCCTGTGAAGGGTTCTAGGTTGTGAGCAAATCTGCCCATTTGCCCCGGGTTGAGTGCAGAGGACTTGACTACCAGTCAGAGATATCCTGTGATTCCAGGATGTCAAAGTCTTTTGCCTCCTCTGAGGAGTTGCCTTCTTCAGGAGGTTTCCTCTGGCTCATTCTGTCTCGTGTGGGTGCCTTCCCGAGTGGGTGCCTCGCCCCAGGCCTCCCCTCCGTGTAGAAGCAGGAAATGGCGAGCAGGGCTCCTCACAGGAGGTCTTTAGCAGCATCTGCGTCTTGAGCAAAAGCGATACAGCCTGCTCCTTCCATTTCCCTGGGCGCAAAGCCCAGGGTAGGGTGGGATGCGCTGGACTGCCATCGCCTCCCCGTTCTCTGAGCAGCATCACACCGCCATTATTTTATATTTGAGTGCGTTTTGTACAGATTTGCACTGGCCAAAATTTATGTACCTTGTAAGAAATTAGAAATTATTTTCTTGACTCTCTATGTGGGCAGCAAAAAGCCAACCTTCTCTGCGTCAGCCCATCAGGTAACTGAATGACCAACCACTCTTTTGTCACTAATGTTGAATCATGCCTTTGCTAATAGAATCTTTGTAAAATGATTTTCTACTGAGCTGCTCTCCAGTCAGCTAAAGCCTTGCTTATTTTTCTTGCCTATTATTAACTTCTGACTTTCTCTTAAAATGGAGCTGCCAGGCCACAGCAAGCTCCCTGGATAACACTTATTGTTTATTTTTGCCATGAGAGTCTCTGTATTTATTTTTTTTGGAATCCTACTTCTGTTGCATCAGGGAAGCCAAAGGGACTTGTTCCCATTGCCTTTGTGTGCCTCTTATTGTCCAGGCACTTTTGAAGTCCTGGACATTCCTACATTTCATTCTGTACTGGTGTTTCACTAGCAGTCAGGGTTTCTTTGTTCCATTTACACAAAATAGCTAAAAGAAGGTATTTTTAAAAATGCACTCACTTTTCCCATATTAAATTTCTGAAATTATTGAACTTTAGGTACAAAATATTATTTACTGAAGCATAGGTAGTTGCTGAGAATTTTATAGGCCAGCAAATCCTAAGAGGTAGCTATTTCCTTAGTCTTTCCCTGTCCAAGTTTACAGAACCAAACAATAAAATGAAAATCATTTGTTTCCACCTTCACCCTGTCTTCTAGAGCACAAATAAATAATAACAAACAGTCTAAAGAAAGTACTTCATTGTAGGAGAGAGACTAGAATTTTCTACACAAAGTGGTTGAGTCCTTAAATTTTTTCCATTTATTTAGTTTTTGAGATGGTGCTTTTAGAAAGAAGACATGTTTAAAGGGTTTTTTTTCCAACATTTTACTATGAAAAATTTTCAGCAAAGTTTTTAAAAGAAATATATATAGTAAACATGCTTATGCATAGCACCACCTAGATTTTAAAATTATAAGCCGCTAATTTCTAAACAAAGATGATTCTACCATTCTTTTCCTTCGGCAAGTGCCCGGTTAGAAGCTGTTCCCTGCACAGATATCAGCTGTCCTAGGTCAGAGAGCCCCTGGATTTTGCAGGCTCGTTTCATGCAACATGAGTTGCATGGGAGGTGGTCCTCACAAAAGTGTTTCCTGGTCTCCGTCTTTCAGACTCAAGCTGTGTTTCCCCTCTTCCTCAGACCCCAATCTCTGCTGTTTTCTTCTCCAGCATACCTGTGTTGGAGTGAGGGTGACTGTGAAGCTGCTGTGGCAGGACTTTATTCTAATCTCTTCTGTTTTATGAGACGTCCTCAAGACTCCGAGATTAAAACTCAAGCCTCAGGCGATGTGTAGCTTTATAATGCAAGTAGTAGCAACTAGAAATGAGGCCGTTCTTGTTTTTTTCTTAACTGATTCATGCACTTTAAAAATACTTTTATCTGTTATTTAGGAAAGAAAATCTTTAAAATGTATGTCTTGTCCCCTGTAATATGTATGTGGACGAATTAAATTTGGAAGCTCACTGTCTTCCTTGTAATCGGTGGGATATTATTGTAAAACATATACAAAGTATCTGAGTTGTGTTTTTGATGAGCCTTCTCTAGTCCCTCTTTGAAAGAATTAAGTGAAACCCAAACCCCAAAGCCTATATTTTTATATTTTTTAAACCACTGTTCTGCAAAAGGTTGCTTTTTAACCCCGTAGTCTGTCTGTGGTCCTAAGGTGCGTTGTTGAGCGACTCTGAGATTTACATAAAAGACTGTTGTTTTGGAGGACAAAGCAGGAGTGAAACAGTTTTGTCAGCTTCAGGACCATCTCGTTCAACGACAGCAAGGCCGGAAGATGATAAGATGAAGGGAAGAGAGAGAAGTCATTAAAGGTGTCCTGGACTTTTGCTCGTATCCCGACTTTGTTTCGTTCTTAATTTGCATTTCATTAGTTGGAAACTGTTCTTTAAGTCAGTAGCCTCCCGGGTTCTCATTGTGCTTGTTCTAGAAATCCCAAACCCACTTTGATGTCTTTCCCAGTAGGATCAACTTTAGGAATAGTTTTGAGTAGGTCTCCTGTGCTAAGTAGAATCCTGGCCGGATGTTTGATTTCATCTCTGTGTTTTCTGGGACTGCCGAGTCTGGTGCCATGAAAAAGATGGTGAGTTTGGAAAGAAGCTAGGTGGAGTTCCAGCTGTGTCACCGTAGCCCCGGTTGGTTTGACTGTGGCCAAGAAAGGTATGAAATAGGTCAGTTTTGGCTAACACCATGGAAGAGCCTCAAGCCGTAAGAGTGTGATTGTGAACAAACTGTGCCCCTGTAGGCTGACCTCCCCAGGAGGTGTCGGAATCGCCATCTTCCTTAATCTGGGTGGGCTGGTCTTACACACAGTAGTGAATGGGACAGAGCAAGTAGACACAGTTTGTTCTCTCTGTTCGAGCTTCCGTTTGGATTTTCTCCTGAGTCTAAAAGGTCCACAGGAAATTCTTCAGTCTCTCTCCGTAGAACTCCTTAATCTGCTAGAAAAGGGAAGAGCAGCATCCCTCTAGCATCTCAGAGGTTGAAAGAGTTGGAAAAGTGAGTTTCTCTCTGGAGGAAGGTAATTTCATTTTTGTTATTTTGAAGGGTAGCTTGCTAAGGGATTTATGCTATTCAGAGGGCAAGTCATCACATTCATTGTTTGTGCTCAGGGAGCCGTGATGCATGATCCTTTGGGGAGTAAGCAGGGTGTCTAAAACCAATCACAGTCCAGCACTCCAGCCTGTGTTGAGTGTTCACATGGCCAAAGTCTCAGTCTTCACACACATGAGATCCTGTCCCTGGGACCTCATTTCCACACAGCTAGAGACACAGAGAGGGATTTGGCACCTTCCATTTCTTTCTGATGTCTTGATGGTCTCTGGTTCTGTTTAGCGCTGGCAGCATGATGTCCAAGGCCTCAGTTCACTGATTAACCAGAATTAAGTAATAATGATATGAAATTGAGTAAGTAAAGCAGTCAGTCATGGTTGGAAGTAGGGCTTTGTTCTTTGAGCCAGAAGCCTTACTGAAAGGAGGATTATGACTTAAACAGTCCCATATTGGGATGCCTGGGTAACTCATGCATGACTGCAGTCGGAACTCTTGTGAACCTTACCAAGTGGGTGAGGAGGGTGTGACGATGCTGTGCCGAGGGGGACGATAAGTTAATGGAGTTGGCTCATAAATAGAGCAAGCCCTCCATCCGTGGGAACCACACGCTGTTACTGGCTGTAAGTGTAATATCTGTGTGAGTTTATAGCTCCTCAGCACACTCAGAGTCCAACCACAGGGCCCACTAAAGGAACCAGTCTCCTGTGGGCAGTGACTTCGGCGTACTTCAAAGGAGAAGCCCCTGGGAGTTGGTTCCTGGCATCCTCTTTTCTGGGAGTGGGGGCAAGCCCTTCAGCAAGGACAGCTTTGGCTCTGTTGATACCTGCTTAGGGTCCATGTCACCGCTTTGCTCTGTCTGACCAGTCCAGCGCCTGTGGACACTTCTTTGTCATCTGCCTGGTTATTTATGTAATGAGCTTAGGGCAAGATTTGGGAAGCAGGGATGAGAAAAACTTTGCTGTGGGGCCAGACTTCAGGAACCCCTGCTCCCTCTGGAGTGTTGCCTTGCCCCTGCCCGAGGGAAGACAGCCAGAGCCCCTCCTGTTGGAATCTCTTGCCACCACGCTCAGAAAACCCAATTAATTGCCTGAAGCCTTGATAATGGGGTTTATTTACAAATAGTCATTCCCTCAAAATCTGAGTCCAAAAGCAAGGCTCTGGCTTTGAAATTATTTCTAGTCCTGGTTGCTGCTTTGAACATACGGTTTCTGTTATGTGTGCTTTGATTTCTTTTAGGCTCCAGGCATGTGGGCCAGAGCGAATTTCATGGCTCATCTGCACTCTGAGAGCTGAGGAAAAGGTGCCCCAGTAATCTAGAGATATAGACTCTTAAAATTAAATTCCACAGCTTTATGTCACTTTAAGTGGGTAGTTTTGGCTTATCTAGGGTTAAAATATTATACATATGTGAAATGACTTTCAGGGGACAAAGTATATTTTCTAAAGTTTCTGATATAGGGTCATGAACAATTCTACAGTTTTGGCCTGAAATACTATAGGGTATAGGGTTACAGAATAGCCCTTAACTGGCAGTCACTTTAAGGCGTTCTCTTCCGGAACTCTCATCCTCACTTAGGTCAGAAATGCCTCGTCTGTGATTTGTTTTTTATAAAGAATTTATTTATTTTTACAGAGAAGGGGAGGGAGGGAAAAAGAGAAACATCGGTATGTAAAAGCAGTACCGATCAGTTGCCTCTCGCACGTCCCCAACCAGAGACCTGGCCAGGAATCACACCCACAACATTTCCCTTTGAGGGATGACACCCAACTCACTGAGCCACACCGGTCAGGGCTGTAATTGTTGATTTTTTGGTTCAGGCAAGAATCATCTGAAAAACATTATCTTAATTTCTTCTCTTAATTTATTTCTTCTAAATAGTACATTTAACTAAGAAATTCCATATTAAAAACTCCACTGATATCCCTGTCTGGGATTATTGTCCCATAAATGAAAAAATATTTTTGTTTAATCAAGTTGAATTATTGCCACTTAGCCATGTACTCATGTTTCCTTAATAATGGGAAGTGTTTTTGAAATTCCCAGAAGAAAGCTTCTTCGTAATCAAAGTGAGGGGTTATAAGAAAGCTGTTTGAATAAGGATAATTGGAATAGAGGGAGGGGCTTGCAGATTTCCTAACTACCGTGTGCCATACAGCTTACTCTGAAAGGCCTGCGTGGGTGCCACGCACTGAGCTGTGTCAGTCCGTTGAAAGGATCACGCTTCGTCAGTAAATGTTTGAGCACTTGGCGACCCCAAAGGCATTTTCCCTCATTGTTCTGTATCATGTATGGACGCTGACATTACAAAAAGGGGTCTGTAAAGGAAACAGTCTTTTACTGAAAACACAAACATTTTATTTAAAATATCTTAGCCAATCACATATTACAGTCAACTTGTACGTGTCCGATCATGAGAAGTGCCGTCAACATCTCCTGTGATTTCTGAGAGCTCTGTACCACACCGTCATGTAACCATTACGTCCTGCTGAGCGGTTTTTCCTTTAAAACGCCGCATCACCTCCCCGTCGCGCCGAGTGTGTTGCTGTGATGCACAGATGGTCCTGAGCTGTGGCTTTTTATCGAGCTCAGTGCTTGTGTTTTTGTATCATCTAGCAGTTTTGTGATGCTTTTGTGCATCCTTTGTCTTCTCTTCCGAGTTTTGAAATCTGTCATAAATAAACTTTTTCACTATGCACCTGAAACATTTGCGTTATATCTCAACCTAATTTACATTTAAAATTTTTATTCCTCTCTCCTCTAGGTCTTAAAAGGAAAGGTATTCTATACATTTAATCTATTGCGGTTATACAAATGAAGGAAAATTGACAATTAAGAAAAATTGAGAATGAGATTAATGGTAGATCTTTCATCTGTATTAAGATTCATAGCAGATCATTATGAATTGGGAGCTGGGTTTAGCCCCAGAGCGAAAAATTGGGTTTAGAGTAATGATTACTAAATCGAGCATTCTTGAGTTTTGGCACTGTTGGGTCCCCAGTGATGCTCATTTTCCAATGAATTTACTTGCCGTGTTCAAGTTTGGAACTAGTACTTTGGACACCAGGGTAATCATTAACTCAGCCTTGGCAATACTGATGTAGCCTGTTTGCATTTACGAAAGCGACACCATAAAACAGCTTTGACGTCTCTTCCAGTGCGGCCTCTGCCTGTCCCTGGAGTCTGTTTCCAAATGGGGAGGACTCACCTGTGACAGGGAGGGGTGCCATTTAAACGTTTTCTTCAGCGATATCCGTGGTTCCAAGATGAGCCTGGTAGGTCTGTCTCTGCCTTCCTTTGTGACATATTTCAGAGGCCATTGTGTAAAAGAGGAAGGGGTCTGAAATGATTGGGAGTGAAATGATACTCCACAGCCAATAATGAAAAGCCCGGCCAGACGATGTAGCTAGCGATCATTACTGAGTTATATTTGGGCATGCCGAATATGTCACTGCGAACACATAACATGCTGAAGATTCTTTCATTTTTACTGGCACTCATATCTGTCATAGCATTGACCCTGACATGGTTCGGGGTTACATAAGGCAGCTCACACACTGCAGCTTTTGACATTCAGCCCGATGTTCTTTAACCCATGAGATTCTGGCGAAACTCAGCAGCCATCTTACTCCAGGTATTCTCCCAAAGTGGAATGATGCCTGCCGGGACCTTAGAATCAAGAGCTAAGTAAGTTGTGTTCTTAAAGTTAGGAGGAGCCAATGAAGTGAATACCAATAAGTTTACTGTTTTCCTTAATGGATATGTAAAATTGCTTTGGAACAAAATCCTGTATTTTTTGCTTTGTTCCTAAGCCCTTCCTGCTTTCTTTCGTCCTTCTAAAGCACTTTCCAGGACTTAATGCTTCCACCTAATTACCAGGGTCAGGCCGCTCCAACGTCTGTCCTTCATCCTCCGTGGCCACTCACACTGCGAGGAAGACTACAGACCACACCTCCCTGCGGCCTCTCGCATACCAGGATCAGGTACCTGCTGACTGTTCTTCACAGATCTAACAACTGATGTGGAAATGAGGAAGGACTTGACCTTTACCACTCAGCCTTTGGAGAGACGTCCCCACTGGAAAGTATCTCCTAAATAGATGATGATTTTGCATTGAGAGACACATCTGAAAATAAGAATTTATTTGCAGACTGGAAGGAGGTGCAGGGAGGTAATCTTCAAAACCATTTATAGAAGCTTAATTATTGCTAAGCTTTGGAGCAATTTGGTCTGACGTCTAGAGAAAAGTCTATGCACTTCAGGAAATACTTGCTCCTTCATGATCTTCTAGGGGCCCTGAAAGAGGAGAAAGACATTTGGGGAGGCCACCCACAGTGGCACAGGAAGGATATCTTTCGTTTAACACACATTTATGGAGTGAGGCCAGTCACCTTGCTTGGTATTTGGGTTAACAGTGGCAGAAGAATGCAACCCTAGAGGAGCGTGGGGGAGCTGCCCTCCTGCAGAGAAGATAGTATAGAAAGGCTGCCTTCTCTTACTCCGTCAAGCACACCTAAGGTCTCCAGGACTAGAGGGTAGGGTTCTGCTCTCTCCCTGTAGCCAGCCCCAGGTCCCTAGGGCATGGTTGCCTATTGGGGAGGGCCTGAAGCTGGCCAGCTCACCTCCCTGATGACTTGGACTGCAGGGAGGCCCAGGGCTGGGAACACATGACAGTCTCTCTGACTGAAAACTGTAGGCCCAGGACAGACAGACTGTTCTCCCTTCTCATTAGCTGTGGTCATTCAGTGAAGCCACAACCTGTGCTTGCCCCTTAGGTCCCCTCCCCACCCAACACACTCCTTTGCCATCCTGCAGTTGACCCTGAGCCAGTGGCTCCCCTGGGCATGCCTTCGGTCTGCAGCCCTCCCAATTCCATCTCCCCAGTTCCCCGCACTTCCTCACACCCCAGCCCGTGAAACCCACGGAGAAGTTGTTGCAGGCCCTTGAGAGTGGAGTCGGTCCTGGGTTGATCCTCTCCTTAGTTCTAGGTAAAGAAGGCAGCAAGATGGTCCCAGCCCTGGCTTTGAGACCAGCTCGTGTTGCTATGGACCGAGTGGAGCGCTCCTGCGGCTTAAGTTCTAGCTTGAAAATAGAAAACTCTTTACAAAAGCATCATGAGACAAGGAGGGGGGCTGCATTTGAAAACCATGAAGCTTTGGTCAGTCACTTCCTCTGGGCGCCACAGGTAATCCATGTGGGAATGCTTGCAGGAACCCTGGACTGGCCGGGTGAGTCACCTCAGAGGGGCCTAGAGTGAATTTCCATGGCTTGGATACTTTTTTGTTTTTGTGCAGAGGAACAGGTTTGTCTGGGTTTGGGGAAAATCAGTGAGAAAAGAGCCTCAGAAGTGTCATGGACTCCAAGGATCTCTGCTGAGTCCAGAGGAAAAGCCCCAGCATTTGTCTCTGCCCTCCCTCCCCACGCAGGGCTGACTTTCACGTTTCATTTGACACATACCAGGAAACTCCCATTGAACAGGTGGACCTGCACTATGGGGACTACAGGGAAAATACGTAAAGTGAGTTCATGCATTTGACGAGGAAGGGTTTCTAAATGTTTGATAACGAGGCTGTGCAGCCTCTTTACCTGATTTAGATTTCCTTGAAATCCAGTAAGCTTTTGCCATCAATGTTAGAATGGCTAATGGAGCCCCAGATTAAACCGGCTAATATTTTGATACTGCTGGGGAAGAGACCTGGGTTGAAAATATGTCTATTCTTGGAAATCACCTTGGACCAGACAAGCAGACCAGCAACAGACCCACAATGAGTGGGAGCGTTAGAGCGGCTGATTAAATTTCCAGGAGGAAGCAGGGGGACGTAAGCTCAGTGAGAGCAGGGGCCATGTCTGCTATATTGCCAGTCAGATACCCATACAGCCCCAGCTCCCAGTCCATGGGGGCCACCTGAGGGGGCTCACTGCATGCTGCTGGCCTGGACGGAGGGGAGTAGTAAGTCCATTACTAGCAAGAGTAGCACAGACACGAAATTGTTTTCTTCTAGGAAAAACCCTGGTTTACCCCCTCATTATACCTAGTTCTCTCTAGAATCATTCAGGGTAGGAGGAGTGATCTCAGGTTTCTTTCTGTACCTTGTCCTAAATGTGGATTCTGTCTCTCCCTCACTCCCCAGAAGTTTCTTGGGCTTCTTTGTTACCTGGAGATGAGCCGGAGGAAGAAGGGGTGGGGGAACCTTTCTACATCAGCAGTGTTAGAAATTGTTTCAGATTGTTTGGGCTCCCAAAGGCCTGTTGGTGAAAGGCAGAGCCAGCTGCCTCCTTAATCCCAGGGACGTGACGGCAGCACCCGATCTGGCCCAGCTGAGCCCCTGAGGCCTGCCTGCTGCTGCCTGGTCTCTCCAGGCCCGGGGAGGCACGCTGCTGTGGGACGTGCAGGAGCTTCAAGAGTGGGGCTGCCCTCCTTTCCCAAGTTCATTCCATCTTTACAGTCCACAGGAGTCCTCCTCACCTATTTCCAATGCCCACATCAGGCGATGACTCAGATAACCAGGCTGGGATGTCTCTTGTCTCAAGTAAAGGTTTCTTGGAGAGAGCCCAGCTGAGCCTTATCTAGCCAGGCAAGTCTGGAGTAGCCTGAACAAAGGGTCCTGATGGCAGCAGGGTAGGACAGGAGGTACCACTGAGTCTCCTCATCGTTGCTGTGTTTTAGCTCCTTTCCTGTTACGCTCTCTGGCTCTACCAGGACAGACTCACCTCGGGAACCATAGTGGCTTGCTTTGGTCATTCTAGAGCCTGGAACGCAGGCCATCTAAGAGAAGGAGAGGCCCCAGGAGGCGCGGGGAGAGCTAGATAGCCTGGGGTTAGGGCTGAGGAGAAGGGACTCATGACTGAGAAAGGTGGGTTCTATCTGAACCAGACACATATACCTTAATTTCCTGTTTAACCCTCAGCCATTCGGGGGAAATGCAATCTCAGGTATAGGACACTAAGGTCATGTTTCACTCCCATAAGGGGCCCAACCTCCCTACAATACCTCTGCCAAGCTCTGATCCTGGCTCCGGTTGAACATTGCCAGGCACGGGAACCAAAGGTAAACTGTTAGCTGGTTGGTCTCCTGAGCTAGTCTGGCCAGTAGCTGTTCACACTGCCTGAGGCCGAGGCTTCCTCCAGTTCCTGGACCATTCGTTCACGGCTGGATTCACCGTGCCTAGTCCTGCTGCCTCTGAAGATGACAGACTGGGCTGGAGGGCCCACTTCCCTCTCAGAGCTGGAGTGGAACTCTCAACAGCCGTACCCTTCCCAGCCCCAGGAACTCGGCTGGTTACCAAATGCTTTCTTGCCTGCTTCTCATTCCTGTTCTCTTCTGGATCTTGCCTGATTCTCTCAGGCAATCTTTTGGGCTTAGGCCTCAGGGACCAGGACTACCATAGCGTGGGCAAGGGGCTGGCTGACTTCCTCTCCTGGTCCAGTAACGGGAGAATTCCAGCTAGAAAGACTGTTCATCTTCTGGAACTGCCTTAACTGAAAACCCCACACCTCACCCATAACAACCTGGAGGCCTAAGCTTTAGCCTAATGATCAGATGGCAGTGTAGGCATTCTTTGGGGTCAGGGACAGTGGAGGGGACGGGAAGAGGCACACAGACTTCCTTACGGCTCTCTGGTAAACTTGCCAGGCATTTAGTCTGCATGTCCACACCACCTTAATGGCTGCACCCTGCCACAGGTAGCAGGCAATGTCCCTGCCTCCCTTCCTCCCAGCATTCCCCACCCCACCCTGGCCACTTTTACTTTTTTTAATCCTCACTTGAGGATACATTTTTTATTACTTTTAGAGAGAGAGAAAGGGTGTGAGGAGAGAGAGAAACATTGATCAGCTGTTTCCCATAAGCACAGCCTGACCGGGGATCAAACCCACAACCTAGGTATGTACCTGGACCAGGAATTGAACCCACAACATTTTGGTGTATGGGATGACGCTCCAATCAACTGAGCCGCTCAATCATGGCCACCCTGATCACTTTTGACAGATGAAAGGACAAAGGCAGAAAGAGATTCAGTGCAAAGGCAGATCCAGGGCTAGAGTTCAAGTTTAAGGGCTAGGAGTACAAGTCTCCTGCTTCTCCAGTTAGGGCTTGCTCATTTCTGGGCCTGGTCAGCTCACCCCAGCTTCTGCTCCTGCACCGGTGATGCATGGTTTGAGAGCTAGGCCCTCAGTTCAGGGGGGGTGTCTGGCTGCCGGCAGGGGTGAGACACTTGGAAGGCCTCCAAGGCCAGCAGTGACTTGTTGATTCGGCTGATGGTAGGGTAGGGCGTGAGATCCACCTTGAACCTGTGGCAGAGAAACACCCACCTCAGCCAAGGTGTGCAAGGGCACAGGGAGACCGCCCTGTGGGCCATGAGGGTAGCACAGAGGCGGGGCTGGCCAGGGAAGGGCTGGGAGGATGGCCCTGCCAGGCTGGAGCCCTTCACAGATAGCTCTCTGGGGAGGGGTAGCTCTTGTGCCGTATTGGCTGGTGTCCCTGTTGCCTGATGTTCCTACTCCAAGCAGTGGCTATTTATTGAGAACTTGCCACATGTAAGACACAGTGCTAGATACTTGTATATACAAATGATCTCTCCACCATGTCATAAGCTTCCTGGGGACAGGGAATGTGTCACACATTTCCGTGCCCTGAAGGGAGCTTAACTCAGTGCCTTCCACAGAGAGGTTCTCATTCCTGCCTTCCTGAAGGGCTGCTGGAGGAGAGCAGAGGCAGAGCTCACCGCAGGGCACAGCCACACCACGTCTCGGGTAGCAGGCTCTTGGGGTGGTTTCTTCTAGCGGTGTCCACCAGCCGAGCCACCTCTCCTCAGGAGTGGGGTCTGCTGTTGGGCGTGGCACAGGGCGACCCACTGAACACCTCTGCCCCGTCTCTTCCAGACCACGGTAGCTGGCGTGGCCTGGCACAGGGGCCAGCCTGGGACAGTCTCTACATGTGATCCTACCCAAGTCGCTGGGCATTTTAACGGGAGGAGCCAGGAGGAAGAGGGAGGGTGGCAGAGTTCTCTCTTACCTTTCAGCATTTGCCACCTGAGGCACTAAGCAGAGGTCAGCCATGGACACCTGAAAGAGTGTTGGGTGTGTCCACATCAGGGTGTGCAGCCCAGCCTCACAGGCTGGGTGTTACTGATTGACAGTCCTGGGGGGCCAGCCAAATGTCCCGTTTGCTTCTGGTTCTTCCATCTACCCCCACTGCCCCATCCCCCTCGTTGTCTCCCCTGGGCCTGTCTGGGTCTGTCCCCAAGAGCTGAGGGTTTCTCCCAGGCCATGCCCCAGTTGCCCTGACAACCACCCTGTGGGTGGCCAGAGAAGGTTTGATTGCCGCAGTGGATGAACTGTGCGGGGTGGGAAAGGCCACCACAGGCCCTTAGTGAAGGCTCCCAGAGGGAGGAGATGCCTCGGGGTGGGGGTGAGGGCCCCGGAACCAGAATTAGCACAGGGCCAGGGCCTCAGCCTGTAGGAGTCAAGGGCACCTGAGCCCTAGAGTCTCAGAATGGGGAGGGAAGGCAGAAGTCATGTAGACTAACCCCTCAGTTGATGCCTAGACCACCTCCTCATCTCAGAGATGAGGTCTTCTGTTTGAGACTTGCTTCCTGCGGAGGCAGGTGACTAGGAAGGAGCAGAGGGGCTCCTCATGAGCTGTCTTCTGCTTGGCACAGAGTGGATGACCTTGGTCCCTTTTCCTCCCCCACCTCACACCTTCTCAGGAAGCTCTCTGAGCTGAGCCCACCTGGGGGTAGAAGGAGATGGCTGGGCCTGAGTGGGAGGGAGTGGGCAGGAGGCAGGAGGCTGCTGTGGGCAGGCCTGGGAGGGCTTACCTCGTCTCCCACACAGTACTTCCCCGCTGTGCTCTGCAGGATCTGCTCCAAAGCTGTGGGGGACCACAGGAATACTCTGATTCTGGGCAGGGCAAGGGGAGACGGGCCTTTCTGGGCCTTGGTCTTCCTAGTACTGAAATGGGTGGTATCTGAGGGACAGGCTGGGGCATGTGTGCAGGAGAGAATATGGCAGCTAGACCTAGAGGGAGTTGATAGGGACGTGGGGATGACACTGACAGGCTGGGACTTTGCTGGCCTTGGTCTTCCAGCTGGAGTGGACAGTGAAGAGCAGAGGCTGGGCCATCCAGCTCCATGGGGCCTCACGGTACCAAGGTTCCCAGAGGTGGAGGTCAGGTTTGGATGCCGCCCTGCCCACCCTCCGCCACACCACTGTCAAGATCAAAGAGCCTGGAAAGCTTTTTCAGATGCTCAGGGCCATGGACACACGGGCCATTTCTCTGAGAGGTCACCTTGGGGCAGTTCCCAGGAGTAAGGACTCACCGTTAAAGCCAGAACTGATGGCCTTCTGGGCCCAGGTCAGCTGGTTCTCCTGTCCCACTTGCTTCAGGACAGACAGGTTCTGTGCAGGCCAAGGAAAATCTGATTGGCTTTGGGAGCCAGGCTGGGCCTGCTCAGCTACGCCCCCTCAGGGAGGCTCAGTTCCCCTTTTTTCCTCCACGCACTTCCCCCAGGCTCCAGGAGCCCTCCCCCCATCAGGGCCCTGAGGCTAAAGGGAGGCTTTGAACTCAGCAGCCACCTTCTCAGGCTGCCCCAGTGGCCCCTGTGGTCTGGAAACCTGTGACTCCAGCAGAGATGTGCAAGGGCGGGGGCACAAGGCACTGCCAGGCAGTGGTGATGGGTGTGGCCGTAACCCTAGGCCTCTCTCCCTCACATCCCTTTTCCCTTACAGGGTCCCTTGTGAGGAGTGGGAGTGTGATACAGCAGGTGGGGGTGGGGCTGGGGGTGGGGGTGGAGGGCAAGACAGGGAAGGCACATAGGACTGGCTTTGAAGAGATTTGGACTCAGGTTCCATCCTTGCGCCCCTGGAGCATTTCACTTTTGGTTTCAGTTTTCTCACCTATAAAATGGGGATGACTGTCCGCTACAACCTCCTTTGTTACAAAAAACAAAGTGACATGGGGTGGGGGGACACGGGTGCACAGCTCTGGTCCTTGCTTTGTCTTAGCCGAGTGACTGCAAAGTCACTTCATCTTCCTGGGGCTGTTTCCTCATTTGCAAGTCAGGAGTTAACTCGGATGATTGTTTTATTACAATCATTTTTTTTCTTTAAAATCAATGATAACTTTATAAAAATAAAAATCTTATGGAAATCTCGATCTGTGATACAGAACAGATGAATGGGAGGCTGCTCTGGCTAATTCAAGGCAGGAGGCCTGGACCCGTGCTGCTCAGGTGCTCCCTGCCACCTGGCCCTTTCCCTGTCCAGCACCTCTGGATGCATCCCTGGAAACCGAGGGCTTCTGGGAAGGCGGCTGGGGACCCAGCACAGTGGATGATTTCTGGGACCCCACCCTTCCCCGCCCACCACGTGATTTCAGTCTGCATCCTTGACACTCCCTCCCCATCCTGCCACCCGCACATCCAAGCTAGGCACCTCACTGTGGACTAACATAGTCAGTGGGTGAGTGTGCAGGCGCACAAGTGCCACACCTGCAGGGGCTGGATGCCGCTGGCGATGAGGTCGGAAATCATGCGCACGGAGACCCTCTTCTTTGGGTCCTGAGGCAGGAGTCGTGGAGTGGGCCGAGTCTCCTCCAGGTACTCAATGATGGCCAGCTGTCCAGAGGGAGCAGTGAGGGGAACCCAGAGAGGGGAGTCCAGAGAGGGCCCAGGGCCAGAGGCGACAGGGCCTGCAAACTCCCGTCCTCCTTGCCCTACTCAGTTCGAGCCCCATGAAGCCAAGAGGCTCCCCGGGGGTGGGGGGGAACAAGCTCTTTTTGGACCCTCATTCTACAAAACTTGGTCCCCCATATGCTTGAGTCTACCTTCACTTCCTGAAGCAACCAACCGCTCTTCCTCCCTTGGACCAAGATTTATTGTGTCCCTACTAAGTGCTAGGTGCTTTGGCCATACTCAGGCAAGGAAGAGCCATGAGGTCCTCTCCTGCAGGGCACCATTCCCACGTGGGGCCTCCCAAGCCCTTCACTTACTGACTGGCCGATGGTGATGCCATCGATCTTCAGGGCCGGCACCTGCTTCATGGGATTAAGTGCCTGGAATTCTTCAGAGAACTGTGGACAGAAGGCCCTGGTGGGTTGGGTGACCTGGCCTGAGTCAGCTGGAGCAGAACCAGGCAAGCAGGAAGGCCCCGGGCCTGCTGCGTAGCCCCGCACCTCCTTCCCCCGGGGAGGGCCCTGGCTCCCAGGCCCAAGGCGATGCCTGAGCAATCTGTGCAGTCCCCAGCCTCCAGTGGCTGCTGAGCTACAGGCATCATCCCATGTCATTGGCCACCAAAGTATGTCCAGAGGGCCCAGCATGGGGCAAGGACCCACTCGCTACCCACCCTCCTGGGGTCAGGCACTCGGAGGTCAGGCTGTGGTATGGAGCCTGAAGCCTGGGTCCTTCCCACGGCTCCTCTTGCTGCACAGCTTGCCACCCATTCCCATGAGAGACAGCCAGCAGCCTCCTCTGCCAGAGGACCTCTTGGGATGGTCTGCACCTCAATGAGCTCCTCTCCAAGGCCTCCAACTCCCACACTGTGGTCCTTGAACGGCCTCCTTACCTGGCGGCCCCCATCCTTTATGAGGTTGACGGGCGCTGTTTCATAGTCGATGCCCTTCAAGGCCAGAGCTAGGAGAGATGGCAGACAGCAGAGTCAGGGGACAGCCTCTGGCTCCATTTCCCAGGGTGACAGGAGGCTGCAGAGAGAGGCTTTCTCCACACTGCTGGGTGGTCAAGGCCCAGCGCAGCCCTCGCCCCTCCTCTCCAGCTTCCTTGGTCACCACCCATTCCCCCAACCCAGGCCCATGATGCCCTGCCTCTCTTGCCCTGGCACACTGCAGGCTCTAGAGGACAGCAGGGAAGTGTCGTCCTCTTCTCTGCCCCCTCCAGGGCCTTAAACAGGGCCAAGCAGGGCTTTGTGCTGGCGACAGGCAATTATTCCCTCATGAAGGAATCTAAGGGTCAAGGGAAGGGGCTCAAATGACTCAAAGCACACGTACAGGCAGATGACACTGTTTAAAGAACAATCACTTTGTAATCCACTTTCTTTGGTTCTGTTTATGACAGATTACAAGCAGAGTGTCAGGTTTTTTGGTGGTGTGAGAGCACCTGCTGTGACCCCCAGGGACCAGATTTCCTTTTCATCCCCTTCGATGATTTCCCCTGGCAAGGTGAAGGTAAAAACCCTCAGTCCACCCTAGTGTGTGAGTGTGTGCACGCATGCTCGTGCCCTAAAATACGGTGATGGCCAGTCTCAGGCAAGGGCAAAGGAGATGGGGAGGGGGACGACATGTGTCTCAGTCTGAAGAGAGCATGGGAGACGGGGGCTCCTCCTCAGCGGTAGTCAGCTCCATTCTGGAGGGTGGACGTGGCTGGGGCCAAGCGGGAGAGACAAATGCATGCAGGCCCACAGGGACAGCACTCACGCTGCTCCAGCGTCTGGCCCAGCCAGGGCAGAGGCTCTGGGCCCAGGGATGGCGTCATCTTGGAGAAATGTGTCCTCTGGCACCCCAGTGCTCTTGCCTACTCATTCCAGAAAATACCAAATTCCTTTGGGGTGGAGGAGGGGTCCTGGAGGACGGCTTCCTAGTTAGGGCTTCAGACTGTACCCCATTCACTTGCTAGCTTGTGAAGCCTTGCGCCAGCAACTTTCTGAGCCTCTGAGCCTCAGTTTCCTCCTCTGCACGATGCGGGCAATGACAGTACCTGCCTCGTAGGGTTGTCGAGGTTGAAAGGGAATTAGGCACACAAAGCACTCAGCACATTCCCCCTCAGTGTGAGCTGCGAGGACCAGGACCTTTGCCAAGGGCTGTGCTAAACTGAGGGCGAGATTAAGCTGGGGTGGACAACAGCCAGTTCTGTTTGATTTGCCAGATCAAATAAGATAAGAACTGAGGCAGGCCAGCTGTTTCCTGCCCGTTACCAAGGTCCTCTAGATTTTGTGAGCCTGTGTTAAGCATGGTTGCTGAGGAGCTTTGGAGGGCACAGTGGGAGAGACGGGGGGCCCAAGAGAGAAAACAACCCCCTGCCTGCCACCCCCACTCTCCTCTTGCTGGACTTCTAGGTGGAGGTGCCATTCCGTGCCAAGGGCTCCGGGAGACCGAGGATGCTGGTTGCTGGGGGCAAAGCCCTGTCTGATAGGGCACCCCTCTGTCCCAGGCCATCTTGTTCCCCTAGGCTGCAAGGGTATCTAACCTTTTGGTGTCTCTGGGCCACACTGGAAGAAGCATTGTCTTGGGCCACACATTAAGTACACTGTGTGACACATAATCACAAAAAAATTCTCATAATGTTTTAAGTAAATTTACGATTTTGTGTTGGGCCGCATTCATAGCTCTTCTGGGCTGCATGCGGCCGGCGGGTTGGGCCCCAGTAGGGTTTCCTCCACCCTATCCCACCTTCCCAAGGCTCTCGGTGCAGGCACAGCTCTTACCAATTCGAACTCTCCAGGAGCAGGAGCTTCGGAAATAGGAATAGAGGATGGGCTGAGGAGAGAAAGGACGAGGTGTTCATTAGCCTGTGCTTGGTGGGTTCCTTGCCCCAGGAGACCCCTGAGGAGGAGGCACTAGCCCCCAGCCAGGGGTTCCAGGCCAGCAGTTTCTTCCCATCCTGACAGGCCTCCTTCCTCGGGCCTATGTGTGGGCAACTCAGGCCAGACTCGGAACATTCTGGATCAGAGGCCTCAGGTGGAGTCCCTCGGCTCTACACTGTGCTGTCACACGTTCCTGAGGCCTGCCAGGCCCCCCACAGGGCAGCCAGCTTGCAAGCGACCTCCTTACCTTGCCAGACTCAGTCATGGTGTTGTGGCGACCCTTGGCCTCCTGAGGAATGTCCCTGGTCACAGAGGAGCAGGGCAGGGGGAGGGACCCCAAAGGGGTGGATCCCAGAGCCAATGGGGAAGCGGTGCTAGGCAGGCCTGGGAGAACTTTGACTCAGACCAGAAGGGGAACCTCTGTCCACTTGTGGGAAGCTCCGTGTGCCCTGGTGGGGCTAGTGTGGTGTCCTGGGCAGGCAGGGCAGCCTGGTTTTGAGGTAAGCAGTTCATGTGGTGCAGTGGGTGGGGAGCTGGCATACCGGGGGTCTGGTCCCAGTGTGGGAACTGACTCTATGACCTTGGACAGATCCCTGCCTTCTCTAGTCTGCAACACCCTCATCTGTAAAATCAAGAGGTGCCCTAAAATGATGGCTTAGATTCCTCCCAGCAGTAGCAGAAAGACCAGGAGTCCTAATTCTTGATGCTTTGGTGCCCACTGCTTTCAAACCTCTCACCCACCAGTCCTCCAGGCTGTTAGCCGGTTTCATAAATGTAGCCGGGGTACATGCCCATTCACTCCAAAGCTGAGGGTACAGGCTGGCAGCCCAGTGTTCTGTTTGCTCTACACCACAGGGGGCAAACACAAGGCCCGCGTGCTATCCAGCCCGGCACCGAGCTCTCGCTTAACAGTTAAGAAGCAGTTACATTTATACAGTCCTAAAGTTACATTCGGCCCTTGGAAGGCAACCACGAGGCTGATGTGGCCCCGGGGAAAATGAGTTTGACACCCCTGGTCGACACAGTATTTAAAAACATTTCAGTTACACTTGGCTCTCCTCTTATCTGCAGGTGAGGATGCAACCAAACTGCAGATTGAACATATTCAGAAAAAGTTTACATTGTTATTGACATGCACTATGTAGTGAAGCCTACAATGGTTGCTTTGGTTGGGTCTGTACTGAATACGTGCAGACCTTCATGTTATTATTCCCTAAACAGTACAGTAGTACTTACAGAACAGTTATGTTGTGTTAGGTATTGTAAGTAATGTGGAAATGATTTAAACTATAGTAGGCTGTTTTATGTAGAGGATCCTCGGATTTTGTAGGCTTGGAGGGAAGGGGTCCTAGAACCAATCCCCATGGATATCAAGAGATGATTGCAGTTTGCCAACATTAAGAAATCTGGATTTTTAAAACAGATTTTATTAATTTTATTTTGAGAGAGGGGAAGGGAGGGAGGAAGAGAGGGAAACATCAATGTGTGGTTGCCTCTCGCACGCCCCATACTGGGGACCTGACCTTGCAACCCAGGCATGTGCCCTGACTGGGAATCAAAGCGGTGACCCTTTGGTTCACAAACTGGCATTCAATCCACTGAGCCACACCAGCCAGGGCAAAATCTGGATGTTTCATATACAAATCCTGTTGTCTATTTTTTTCTTTAAAAAGTCTGGAGACAGTGGACTTGGCTTCCTGAGCAGCAATTGACTGGAGCCAATGAATAGCCCCCTTACTCAGGGCCTGCCCTCTCTGATCTGCCATGGCCCCTACTTGGCTCACTTCTTTTTTGTTGTCTGCAGGACGCCGGAGCAGCTGTGTGGTGTGTGTGACCTCTCCTCTACAGTTCAAGGGACTCAAAGTTAATTCCTCTGGTGTTTCTTGGGTGACCTGCCTTTCAAAGCAGTCCCCAGGACAGAGTTACTAGTAATTAGCACTCACGAATCTTCCAGCAGACACATGTATCCATATGGATGAGGGAGAACTCAGTAGAATTTGTCTACTATCCCTCCGACTACAGACACTTCACCCAAGTTTTGTCTCCCTTTTGCATCCCCCAGCACATCAAGCTGCTATCTGAACCTGCTCACACATCCCTGAACTGCCAACTCTGTCTTATGGGTGGGCGAGGGCACAAATGATAACTAAGGCCCTCCCAGGCTGGTTTCTGAGCCAGGGACTTCCAGCCTGTACTGAAGGCACCTTGTGTGGGGAAAGTGAAGTTGCGCCTGGCACAGAGGGCAGGTGATGTGCAGCAGGTGTCCTTGGGAGGTCGAGAGTTGGGTGGCTACAATGGGATGTTCTATATGTGGAGGTGCATCCTTTCCTTACCTGGGGCCAAGACAGGGGCTGCTGGTGAGGGTCAGGTCCACGGGAGTGGCACACATCAGCTTAGAATCCTTTGACTTGTACTGGGGGTGACCAGAGTCACCCTAAATGCCACTCCCCTCAGGTTTTCTACTCATGGGCCATCAGGAGACATCCTGAAGGGCAGTTTCTACTCTCTTTTACCAACGATAATTTATTATAAACCATCCCGTGTTCCTTTTTACACTTGTAGAGCTAAATTTTAAGCCCAAGTAAAGTATCCATGTCAACACCACTCTTGGACGAATTTTGTTTCCAATTCCAGTATAGATTCTGACCACTCCAGCAGGTTTTATTTTTAAACCGTCTCTTACACAGGACTTTAAGGACCCCTAAAACCCCATTTGGGAGTGAGAGGGCTCTACATTATTAAAGTGATGCTATATTCCACCTGATGTGCCTGCCACCCTCCTCTGAGCTACAAGAGCGGTGCTCAAAATTTCATACGATTCGCCTGGAGCGCATATTAAACATGCAGCTGCTGGGGCCCCCTCCTCCAATGACCGTTACAGTGGCTCCGGGGCGGGCCCAGGAAGCTACTCGGTGATTGCGAAGTATCACTGCCTCCCCTCGCCCCTGGTGTTCTCTCAAAATGCATACAACCCTGGAAGGCCATACATTTAGGAGCCCTCGTAGACGGGGATCTTGCGCAGCGCAGCAACTAGACTCCAGCAGGGCGCGCCAAACCGAGGGCAACCCACGCCAGACCAGAGTTCCAGCCTGCAGCACGCAGGCGCAAAACGGGGCCAGCGCGCACACTGCAAGCTGGGAATCATTGTCGGGACTATGGGCGGGGCTGAGGCTCCTTTTCATCCGGTCCACCCCAGGTTTCTTTTTGGTGTTTGCATGGCGCCCCTCTCCCCGGATGCGTGGCACAAACCTTCCCCGCTTGCATCTCGCACTTCGGGCGACCCCCTGGCCAGGTCAGGAAACTTCACGCCTGGGATTCTCCGACTCTCCCCCTGTCCGACTGAAGCCCAGTGGGACCACGACACGTCAGAAGCTAGGCGAGGGGTTGGACTAGAACAATCCTTACGGTCTCCTCTAGCTCCTCCCGCCCTGTTGCCACGCCCCCGTCCCGGCGCTGCTGGGAATTGCAGTTCCTTGAGCCCATTTTCTCCCCGGCCCGGCCCGCCAAGCCCTCCCGGTCCGTCATGCTCTGCGCCACTAGCCACCTCCCAGCGGCTGGGGAGGCCACCGCGCTCCCCACCCAGCCCAGAGGCCGGGGTCCACGCCCCGCTGCCAGCGCAGGGAACTACATTTCCCAAGGCACCCCGAGCTGCCCCTTTGTGGCTTCTTGGCCGGACGGCTAGCAACACCTAGCCTGCCGACGGATCGGAGGGCGATCCTGGGGAGGCGAAGGATGCCATCGGCAGTGGGCAGAGGCCTGGCAGGTTTCGAGCTACGTCCTCGGAGGGGCCGCTGTGGACTCCAGGCTGCTATAGCCGCTGGCCCGGAGGGGGCCGCCAAGGCTGCAGCGAGGAGCCCCAAACAGCCTGCTCGGGGCTCGCGGCGCTTCGAGGCAGCCTGTCGGTGGGCCCTGCTGGCGCTGGTGACGCTGCTGTCCTTCGCCACCCGCTTCCACCGGCTGGACCAGCCACCGCACGTCTGGTGAGTGATGGGTGGGACTCAGCAGACACCGTGGTAACCGGGAGGGGAGATGCGTCCTCTGATTGGTCCTGAGGCACGGAGGGGGCGGGATTCGCAGGAAGAGGGGCGGAGTCGCGCCGGAGGGGAAACTGAGGTTTCTGGTATTTACTTCTGGCTAGTAGCAGTGTGCATCTTCGCTTTGGTGGGTGGCGGTGGGATTCTTAGGATCCGAGGAAGCACTCTTTATGCCTTCCAGGTTATGCTGCAGTAGCTCTCAAACTGTGGCTGTTAAAGGTTCTTTGAACTTTGCAAAGAGAACCAGAAATTCTTAGTACTGAATTTCCTAAAGTCTAAATTCCTAATCTGCAGAATAATCTCCAGGCATCGGTGGAGGGGAAAATTCTTAACTGAGTACCTTCATCCTTGGGAGCAGGGACAACTTGGGAGTCCAGGGGTGGTGACAAGGTTCCGGACAGCAGGTCTGGGATCATCCTGTGAGGAGAGATTTATTTTCTGAAAGGTTTTAGTTTGTGGAGTCAATTGCAGGACTGAGTTATGGTCAAATTTCATTACATAAGCTTTAAAAAGTCGCCAACTGGCAGGAGGAAAAGTTGTATACAATCTGAAAATGGTTAATTTGTTTGGCCAACAAGTGATACCATATTTCCTCATTATCACTGAGGAGAAAGTTAGCGTGGGGGATGTTAGAAATGGAACTCCTTGACTAAAAAGCAAGCAAGTTAACAAACTATCGGGGCGACCCTACTTGGAAGTTAATAAGTTAGCTTGTTGTTTCATGAGTCTTGGCAGAAGACATGAGACTCCTGGTTCAGAGACAAAGGACGTGTTACCGCGACACAGGACGCAGGATGAACGTGGATACGTTGGAGTCAGTTTTCTTCGTTCCCCAAATTCCAGAGGGTGAATGTGATGGGCTCGGGTGGATGGCTGCATACACGGTGGGATTCCTTTCAGCTGAGGAACAACAGGTTGGGGAAGCTACTGTTTTACAGCAAGCAGTAAGCAAGCTTACTCTTTGTCCTGGAGAGAGACATTACATCGTTATTCAAGGTTGCTTGGTGTAAACCCAGCCCTGAGAAATGGCTCGGGTAAATGCAATCAGGGCCTTGCATTCTTGGCCCATCCAGCAAGATGCGCGGAAGTACAAGAGACTCATGGAGGACTGTCTGCCCCAACAGTCTCACCCCTCAATCCTGTACTGTCTTGGCTTCTAGCAAGTCCTCACATGAATATGCATCTCCGTGGGCTGCTCTGGTTAACCTGGCCGACAGAAGCAGGAACCAAATCTGTTCAGTTTTTCTCATGCAGCATTTAATTAAGGCTGCTTTCAACAGGGCTGTAAGCAGCAGGATGAGGACAGCCTGTGGGATTGGTTGACTAAAAAGGTCATTTGGTTTTAAAGTAAAAAACACATTTTTCGTTTTCACTAATAACTTTACTGAACAGCATAGTCACTGCTTTTTTCTACCACCTTCTGCCACCTTTCAGGTAACTTCATAATTCTGCCTTCCTAAAACTTTTTATCTTTTTGAGCAAAGAACTGTTCCAGGTATCTTTTGCAGTCGTCCAGGGATTTGATATATTTTTCTATTAACAGAATTTTGTAAAGACTGAAATAAATGGAAATGCAAAGGTACAATGTATAGTGAATAAGACAAATGAATCAGAACTTCCCAGCCACGCTGTACCAGTTTTCACCTGGTCATCAAAGAAACACGTGGTCTTGGGTTATCCTGATGGAAGAGTGTGGGTTTCTGTCGACTCACTCCAGATGCTTTGTGTAGAGTGCTGCTTTGGGTTGGTCTAATTGGGAGCAGTACTTGTTGGAATTCATCGTTTGGTTTTTCTGGAAGGAGCTCATAATAGAGGACTCCCTTCCAATCCCACCAAACGTACAACATTGTCTTCTTCGGATGAAGACCGGCCTTTGGTGCGGTTTGGTTTTTTTTTTTTTTTTTTAGATTTTATTTATTTATTTTTTAGAGAGGGGAGGGGAGGGAGAAAGACAGGGAGAGAAACATCCATCAGCCGTTTCCTCTCACATGCCCCCTACTGGGGACCTGGCCTGCAACCGAGGCATGTGCTCTGACTGGTCATCTAACCGGCGACCCTCTGATTCGCAGGCCAGCACTCAGTCCACTGAGCCACACCAGCCAGGGCCTGGTGGTTCATTTTGCTTGCTCCATGATTTCTTCTGCTCCACATTATTGTAAAGTATCTACTTTTCATCACCCTTCACAATTTGTTTTAAAAACGGAACGTTTTTGATATGTTTAAGTAGAGAATCGCATGCGGAAATATGGTCAAGAAGGGGTTTTTTTGCTTAACTTATGTGGAACCCAAACATCAAAGAGATTAACGTAACCAAGCTGGTGCAAATGATTATCAGTGCTTGATTTGGATATTTTGAGTATGTCGGCTATCTCCTGCATGGTATAACATTGAATGTTCTCAATTAATGTCTCAGTTTGATTGCTATCAACTTCAGCTGGCCTACCCGACCTTGGAGCATCGTCCAGCAGGAAATCTCCAGTGAAAACTACAAACCACTTTAAAAAATTTTTTTTAAATTTATTTTTAGAAAGAGGGGAAGGGAGGGAGAAACAGAAGGGGAGAAACATCAATGTGTGGTTGCCTCTCGCGCACCGCCAACTGGGGACCTGGCCCGCAACCCAGACATGTGCCCTGACTGGGAATCAAACTGGCACCCCTCTGGTCGCAGTCTCGCGCTCAGTCCACTGAGCCACAGCAGCCAGGGCTACAAACCACTTTTGACACATTCCTTCAGTCACAACCCCTTCTCCATATACTATATAAATGTTTTTGCATTTCAGTTGTGTTTTTACCTTTCTTGAAATAATAAAGCATAATATGCCAAAAATGTTTATATTCTTCATCTTCAATATTAAAGTAGCTACACAAAAATTCACCAATTTGGATGTTTTTTTAAAATGCACTCCGATATGACAGCTGTCACAATACAATCTAACAAAATTGTTTCAAATGAAGTTAAAGACAACTAAGCACTACTAGAGCCATCATAGGGGAAAAAAATGAACTTTTGTCCAATCCAATATTAACCTCAACCATGGTCCCCAGGGTCCTGGATTCAACCACCTGTGAATAATTGTGTGTGAGGGTCGGGGGTGGGGAAAGGACCAGTAGGCCTTATTTTAGATAGCTGGGGTGTCGTTTAAGACCAATCTGTTATCTGTTATGGTCTCTGCACAGTGTTTAGACTGACCTCTAATCTTTGGTGTCATTGTCAATACTTACAGTGGGTCCCGGTTTTTGTTTTTTTAAAGAAAGCAACTCCCATGCCCAATGGATGTGGCCCATTTTTCCCGATTTCCTAGTATATTACCCAAAGGGGTTCGGGTCACTCCAGTTCCAGATTTTTTGTTAAATTTCATTGGCACCCCCATCCAGTTTGATTTAGACCACACTGCAGTATTTTGGTCAGCCCCACGGGCAGCAAGTGTCACTGCGTTGTTGCATCCCGTGCGTTTGCGCACACAGGAGAAGGCCTGTGGGAGCTGACATTGGTGTTATCAGGCCCATGGGAGTAGGTCAAGACTGGCTGTGTCCACGTAAGTTTTCCTGATTTCACGACACACCAACAAACTCAGTAGGAAGGCAGATTGTCATCACAGCTTCCACGTGGTTTAGATGTACCATATGCGTGTTTTGCCAGGTTTTGGTGCTGGACCTGGAGGTTGAAGAAAGCATTAATTGCTTCCCTCTTCTTTACATCTCCAGGGGCCTAAGATGTTACCTCTTCAGGTGCAGGAGTTGTTTCTTTGCTTCCACTGCCATGTAATCAGCGTGTCCACTTAGTACCTGTAACTTTACCTTTGCTCCAGTTGTCCCCTGCTGATATCCAGACCTTTGTTTTTTGCTAAGACCATTATTAGGAAATCGGCAGAGACCATTATGTCTCCCACCTTGGCCCACATGAGCTTCTGCAGGGGAACTTGACAAGCAGTGAACTCACTCAACCAAGTGGCCATTATCTTCATGCCCTAGGACCACGTCATTCCGACAAGAAAATCCAGGTGGCTGAACTAGAATTAAGTTTGAATTCCATAGATGTCCCCAGGTTGATCTGGAGCTGCTGTCAGGGAAAGAAGGACAAAGCATGCCCAGGAATGGTTTGGGGAGAATCTCAAATTTTCAAAATAGGTTTATATAATCCTCTACCCCTTATCTCCTCTTTACCCAGTTGGTCGCCAAGAGGAGATGAACCCTTTCTGGTGACCAAGCTGCTTTACTAAGGTGTGGGAACCAAGAGAGGAGAGTCAGAAATCTTTTTGAGAGGACTGTTCGGTGCTTGACAATATCAGATGCCCGTGGATTGTAGGGAGTGTGGAGTGTCATCCAATACCTTGACTGTTGGCCCATTATTGGGTGGTCATTGCAAAAAAGGGGGGGGGCACCATTGTCAGACTGTGGCTGCTTTGGAAAGCTGGTAACATGACAGTTTAGTTTAAAGGGTCACAATCATCAGATGATTGTACTGAAACAGAAACAGCATTGTCAATGCTGTAATTTGAAAAAGTGCCAGCAGCAAAGAGGCACCGATGATAGATAGCCCCGAGGGGTAGCAAAGTCCTAACATAGTCAGTTGGTTTGGAGCATGCAGGGTCCATGCCCCGTGCCGAGTGGCTTCCTTTACTGAAAGGCCAGCAGGCCAACTTTTGGCAGGAGTCACAAGCCACCACAACACAATGATGCCTTCTGCTTCGGGAACGTAGAGCCCTTTACCCTATGCCTGCTTCACGGCAGCAGACGTGTCTCCACGCCTGGTGCACTGGCAGCATTCTGCGCGGTGCAGGCCTGTCTGTCCAGCAGCTGGTTCCAGTTGGTCTTATGAGAATATCGGTCCTCACCGCGGTCACCTGTGTGGGTGACACGGTGATTTTATCCCACAGTTCTTGACTCCAAAGGGGTGTGTTTTTAATCTCAGTCTGTAGTCTTCCAAGTGACACACCAGATGGCTAGGCCAATGGCAAATGCCCACGAGTAAATAAAAATATAACTTGTCTGTTTCTTAAGAGTATTGCCTAGGGCGAGGGTGCAGGCTTTAATTCTGACCGTGGTGCCGGTCAACCCTGACTGCAGTCAGCCTTCCAGAGATGTCACTGGGGCCTGGTGGCTGCTGCCACCCAGTGGGCACCATCAACTTTGAGTATAGCCTGGCCATCAGTGTCCCACGCAGAGCACTGAGGAAAACTGCTGTGAATGGAGGGCCCCACTGAGGTAGTGGCTTTGCCTTCCGTGGTAGAGTGGAAGATAGTTTTTAACCAAGGGGGGAGCCGCCACCTCTGTGTGTAAAATCTGGGTTCCTCCAGGGCCAGGCTGGCTGTTGTCTTGAATACATCATTTGCATTGGACCAGCAAGGCTTGTTGAGCCCTTTCCTCGTTAGGCATAGGTTACAAGTTGACCCACTTCAAAGTGGCAGGGGTCCTAGGGCCTTCATGGCCAGGCACTCAATTTCAACGGAGCTTAGAACCCCAGTAGGTTGCTAGTTGTCCCTTTAAAAAAGAGTGTACTTGGTGCCTGTGTCCAGCAGGGGGTGCTGTTATCCTGGAGAATACCATTTCATCTTTATTTATTTTTTAAATATTATTGATTATGTTATTACAGTTGTCCCAATTTTCCCCCTTTGCCTTCCTCCACCCAGTAGCCCCCATGCCCTCTGGTGATCCCCCTCCTTTGTTCATGTCCATAGGTCATGCATACAAGTTCTTTGGCAGCTCCCTTTCCTATACTTACTTTTAACATCTCCCTGCCTATTCTGTAACTACCAATTTATACTTCTTAATGCCTTCACCTTTCCCCCCATTCTCTCCAGACCCTCCCCACAATGGCCACCATCCCAGTGTTCTCCATATCTGTGACTCTGTGTCTGTTCTGCTTGTTTGCTTAGTTTGTTTTTTAGATTCAATTGTTGATAGTTATGTATTTATTGCCATTTTAATGTTCATAGTTTTGATCTTCTGTTTCTTAAATAAGTCCCTTTAACATTTCATATAACGGTTTGATGATGATGAACTTACCTTGACTGGGATGCACTTTATCTGCCCTTCAATTCTAAATGATGGTTTTGTTGGATAGAGTAATCTTGGGGGTAGGTCCTTGCTTTTTATCACTTTGAATACTTCTTGGCAATCCCTTCTAGCCTGCAAAGTTTCTTTTGAGTAATCAGTTGCCAGTCTTATGAGAACTCTTTTTGTAGGTAACTGTCTGCTTTTCTCTTGCTGCTTTTAAGATTCTCTCTTTGTCCATCTTGTTTGGGACTCTGCTTCCTGGACTGTGTGTCTATTTCCTTCTCCAAATTAGGGAAGTTTTCCTTTATTATTTTTTTCAAATAGGTTTTTAATTTTTTGCTCTTTCTCTTCTCCTTCTGGCAGCCCTGTGATGAGAACGCTGAATGCTTGCAGTTGTCCCAGAGCCTCCTTATACTGTCCTCGATGTTTTTGGATTCTCTTTTCTTCTTCCTATATTGATTGGATGTCTTTTGCTTATGTTCCAAATCATTGACTTGATTCTTGGCTTCATCCACTCCACTGTTGATTGCCTATACATTTTCTTAATTTCAATTAGTGTCTCCCTCATTTCTGATCATTTTATGCTATTGAAGTATCTACTGAGTTTCTTGTGCATCCTTATAACCAGTGTTTTGCACTCTGCATCTCCCTTTTGTTCTTCTTCTGGAGGTTTTTTTTTTTTTAAGATTTTGTTTATTTTATTTTTTAGAGGGGAAGGGAGAGAGAAAGAGGGAAACATCAATGTGTGGTTGCTTCTTGTGCGCCCCCTACTGGGTACCTGGCCTGCAACCAGGCATGTGCCCTGACTGGGAATTGAACCAGCAACCCTTTGATTCACAGGCCGGTGCTCAACCACTGAGCCACACCAGTCAAGGCTTCTGGAGTTTTGATCTGTTCTTTCATTTGGGCCATATTTCTTTGTCTCCTCATTTTAGCAGCCTCCCTGTGTTTGTTTCTATGTATTAGGTAGAGTTGCTATGACTCCATGTCTTGGTAGCATGGCCTAATGTAGTAGGTGTCCTGTAGGGTCCAGTAGCATAGCTTCCCCCACCCCCCAAGCTAAGTACTTGAAGTGCGCCCTCCACGTGGGCTCAGTTCTCCCACCCCTTGTTATTGAGTCTTGATTGCTGTCAGCATATCAACAGGAGGGATTTACTCAGGCCAGGCAGCTGGGAGGACTGGATGTGACCACTGGCCAACAACCACCTCCCTGTGTGGCTCGTGGAGGTGCTTGCGTGGTGGTGCTCTGATGTGGTCTGTAACTGTCCTGTGGGAATGCAGGCTCTGGGGTTTCCTGGGTGGTGCAGGCCAAGGTCAGCCTCCACCTGTGTTCTGTCTGAGGCTGCTTGGTGTAAGCTATAAAGTGACCTTCAGATGGCTGCTATTAGTGCTGGGCCTGGGGCCACTCAGTGGGGGGGAGGGTGGTATGGGGCTGGGCTCAGCTGTTGCTTGTTTGAGAGCTTGAGAGCGGATTTGTAGATTTATGAAGGTCTCTGAAGCCCACACCCAGCTCAGCCCTTCATGTAGAAAAGCCACTGTTGCCGGCTTGGGTGAGCCGCTGCACTGTGGCCCCGTGTGTCTGGGTGGGGGAGGGCTCAGATGTCCCCCAGCTCTCGCCCTGATGCCAGGCACTTTGGTTCCTCCCTGTATGCCACAAGTTGGACAAAATCAGACCTCTGTGACCCGTAGCCCACAATGTAGTTTGTGGTAGTAGTAACGTAGTTTCTAGTAGCAAACATCTCAGTTAGAAGTTAACAGCCTTAGAAAAAAACCTGTACCACAAAACTTTCTAAATTATAGGAAAACTCTTTGCCTTTTAAAAATAAATAGAAACTCAAGATACAGAATAAGTATAGATTTAACTTAAACTTATGATTAAATTTATGGTTGGTGAATATTTGCTAACCTTTTTCATTTATGTAAATAAAGATTAATGCCTCCTCAAATCACTTATGTCAAAAGTTGTTTTTTTTTAATTCAAATTTTCTCATTCATTGCTTGAAACTCATAGTCTCTGGTTTTAACTGTAATTTTAACCATGCTTTATTAAGGCTATTTGGATTGTATGATAATTTAAAAATTCTCATCTCTCTTTTTGTTTTTCCTTTAGTTGGGATGAGACCCACTTTGGAAAAATGGGAAGTTACTATATCAACCGCACCTTCTTCTTTGATGTGCACCCGCCTCTGGGAAAGGTGAGCCGTGTGGGGAGCAGCAGCTCTCTCCTGAGGGTTGGAGCCAAGGCTTCGTTTTGGACTTAATTCTTGGCCTCGTGGGAAGAATTCCCTGATATTCCAGACCAGTTGCTCTCATGACAAATCTGTGGTGCTTTTAGGGGTCCTCTGGACTCAGAAATGGAGAGAGAGCCCATTCACGGATGGGTGGATAAGCAAAGCATAGTATGTCTATACACTGGAGTGTCATTCAGCTGTAAAAATGGGATGGAGTACTGATACCTGCTGCAACATGAATGAATCTTACAAGCATTACGCTAAGTGAAGGCAGCCAGACCCAAAAGGCCACATATTGTATGAGTCCATTTATAAGAAAGTCCAGAACTGGCAAATCCATAGAGACAGAAAGAAGATTAGTCGTTGCCAGGGTCTGGGGGAGAGAGGTTGGGGGAGTGACTTCAGATGAGTGCGGACTTTCTTTTTGGGGTGATGACATGTTCTGCAATTAGGTAGTGGTAATGGTTGTACAACCTTGTGAATAAACTAAAAACCTCAGTAAACTTTAAAATGGTGAGTTTTATGGTATATGACTTTTACCTCAGTTTATAAAAAGAAAAAGGAAATGGAGAGGAGTATGCTACAGAAAGCAGAAGTAGCTTAGAGGAGCTGATGTCCACTCAGAGTGACACTCCGTCCCTCCGCTCCTCCCAGCAGTACACTGTTTGACCTGTCCTTCCACGTGGTTCACAAGGAGAAATTCCATCAATCAGAATGCATTTTTTGTAAACACCTCTGAGAAGGCTAATGGGTTAGCCCTGGCGTTCACTCTGTCCTTTCTTCCTAACTGGAGGCTGAGGGACAAGGGGACAGGAATGTGCCTGTTATGAAGTGGGGCCGGGTGGGGTGGGGGGGTTCTTGGAGCATGGAGTGCTTGGGGCTGGAGGCCAGGCTGAGGGCAGGTGAGGGTGGGGGTCTGGATGACAGGCTGGTGTAGGAAAGCCGGAGAGTGTGGAGCAGGGGCCAGGGAGAAGGCCCTGCAGGAGGGAGGTGACGGGGGTGGGATAGGAGGCCTATTTCAGATTTAGCTCTGGGCCCGGAGGAGAAGTGTTATGCCTCTTTCTGTCTCGTTTACAACAATGGAATAAGAACAGTTGAACACGTAGTTTATTCTAGTCACTTTAGACGTGTTATCTCATGTAACCCTTAGAACACCCCATGAAGTAGGTATGGTTGTGCCCCCTTTGTACGGATGGGGGAACTGGGACTCAGAGGGTTTGCTGGAGGGAGCAAGACTAGTAAGTGACAGGGTCAAGGCCCAGACTGCCTTAGAGTCTGCCTTGTAAGCACTGCACCCCACTGCCTCATGAACTTGCCTGCTCTCTCTTCGGACTGTGTCTGTAGAGTTAAGCAACAGAGTGGGTTGAATATTCACCCTGGGCTAGCCTGGAAACCAGACCTCTGGAGAGGAGGTTTCTCATAGGAAACCTAGCCTCGTCTTTCAGCTGGGCACTGCCTGTCTGTTTTTGGTGTCCCCTTGTGCTGAGCACAGCGACGATGTGGATAACACTGGCTGGTTTGTTTTTACCGAAGCCTTCTGCCGTCACATCTGGCCCCTGTGGGAGGGAGGAATGTGAGGCTTTCTAAGGCTGCCCCGGAGTACAGTGCTCCCGCTCCTCTGCTGTGTCTCCTGGTGGCCCTGTGCTCCACCTGCTTGTGGGAAGGTGATGAGCAAATCAAAAACCCGTGCAAGAGAAAGCAGAGTAGCTTTTGTAGGTTCTGGGGCCAAGCCAGTCAAAGACTCCAGAGCCCCTTTAGTTGTGCGTAGGAGGTTTTCTCTATGCTGCTGTGGCCCATACCTGCCCCTTCACACTGGGCCCCCGGCCTGGGCACCTGAGCACCTGGGCACTGCAGTCAGATAGGTACTTTTAAAGAAATAAAAATGCCTGCATGTAGTAAAATATGTGATCAGTACAGAAGGAAACACAAGGTCAAAAGCTACCTTCCTTCACATTTCTGTTCTTCAGAGGTAACTATTGTCACCTTTGTTAACAGTTTCGTATGTGTCCTCCCAGAAACTTCTTATCCAAATACAAGTGTGTGTATTTATACACACATAAATGTTAGTTCACATGAATGCAGCCGAGGTCACACTAAATGTTAGTTCACATGAATGCAGCCGAGGTCACACTAAAATTGTTGAGCAAGTTGTATTTTAAACGTGGTGTATCTTCTTCCCACGTTAGCACATAAAAATGTACTGCATTCTTTTTAACGACTGTATACTACTCCATTACATAGCTGTGCCATAAATTATTGCACCCCTCTTCAACTGGTGGGCACTTACGTTATTTCCAATTTTTAGCCAGAACAAAAGGTATTGCACAAACATCCTCATATCTTTTCATAGTTATACAGTATATCTAAAAGATTCTCAGCAAGCAAACTGAAGAGTCCAGTGGACATTTAAATTTGTGTTAGATGTTGCTAAGTTTTCCTGAAAAAACACTGTAGCTGTAGGCAGGCCTACCAGTAGTGTCTGGGGGCGTTGGCCAGCCCCCCAACTGCCAGCTCCCCCCACTGCCAGCTCCCCCCACTACCAGCTCCGTAGGACCGTGCCCTTGACTTGCCAGCCTGAGAGTGGAAAGTGGTAGAGTGTGTTTCTATTTGGAAGTCTCGTGAGTTAGGTTGGCCGTTTCTTTTTCATTCATTTATTAATTTGTATTTTGTTTTCTACAAACTTGCTCACTTTTCTAGTAGGTTATTCTCTTTCTTACTGATTTGCAGGAGTTATTTTTAGTGCACAAGTTAGCTCAGGGTTACTTTTAACCTTCAGGGAACTGAGAGGGAGCAGAACTTTGAGTGCCTGGTAAGTACTCGGAATAGTGCCAGGTGTTTTAACCTACAGCATCACCTTTATCCCTGCATCCCTGTTTTGTTACTTGTTGCTCAGAGACAGGGAGTGTTGTCTGAGATTGGACAGCTAGCATGTGGGTGCTGAGGTCCGAGCCGCCTGTGCAGCTCTGCCCGGTGCCAGGTCCACCAGGCAGTCCGGGCATTCAGACCAGCCCAGGCAGGGCTGTCCTCTGCGATCCCAGGTGGGGAGGAGCATCCATTCTGATTGTCACCTGCCAGTTTTAAATCACCTGGATATTTAGGTAACTCTGTCTTTTCAGTGCCTTTTATCACTTTATAGTAAATTAATTATAGCAAATTAACTTCTGGACCCTAGGATTCCTCCTTTTTTAAAAAAAAAAAGCTTTGTAATTATTAATCGTTTGCTATGAAACTTTGGCTTCTATACCTGACATGGCCTGTAGAGAGTGACTCTGTTTAGAACTACTTGGAGAGTGAGCTGGTTCCTGGACCAAACACAAGCCCCCACACACCAGGTTGCTGGGAGGGGCTTTCCCTCCCCACAGCCAGTGTGTTCTGCCCCCCACCCCCAACTGGAACAGGGGCGGCCTGGACCAGTCTGGGGCTCTTCCAGATGCTTGGAATTTGCTGGCAGTTTTTACGTTTGAACCGCTCTGACTGCCTATGTGAAAAGCGAATTTTACACTGTTGCTGGCCAAGGCAGGACAAAGAGGCTGGTCCTCCCAAATGTTTGGAAGCATTCACGTCTTAGTTTATGGTTGATTTATTCTGGTTCAGGGTGTGCCACAGTTGCCTCCCTTTGGAATTCTGCAAAAAGGAGAAACCAGTCTTGGCCTTTTAGCGTTTTTTTCCACTGGGATTTTTTTCTTCCCTCCTGGGAGAATGCAGCTGTCTTTCCTCTTTTCTGTTCTGTTCTCTTCTCTCTATTCCTCGTGGGCAGAAACATGGCCACTCCTCCCTCCTCAGTCCGACTTGGGGCCTCCGTTCACTTCAGTGGGCCAGCCTCCCGGGAACCAGCCCCTGCTGGTGGCCTCCCAGGTGGACTGTCAGGTTTTACCTTCTAGCAGATGAAGGCCGGCCAAGTGAGAGGGCCTGTCAGTGGCCCTGCCCAGGATTTCTTCGTCCTAACTGTTCCCTCTGCACTGCTCCTGAGAACTTGGTCTTAATACAAGGGAGGGTTTGTTTCAGGCAGTGAACTCTACAGACAGAAGATGCTTTGCTTTGAACAGCTGCAGGAGAAAATGCCATGTTGTCAACTCCCTCTGTGGACCATTGTCAAGGGAAGCCAAAGTCTGGGTGCAGCTGGAGGGAGGCTCAAGGGATGGAGGAATCGCCCCTCAAAGGTGTCTCATTTTTTTGTTTGGTCTCTTTCTCTCAGATGCTGATAGGCCTTGCTGGCTACCTGAGTGGATATGACGGCACCTTTATGTTCCAGAAGCCTGGGGACAAATATGAGCATCACAGCTACGTGGGAATGAGAGCAGTAAGGCCCTGCCTTAACACAGCCTCACTGGAGACCGGGGCTGCTCAGTCAGAAATGTTGCAGTTGGGGGCCCTGGAGTGGTGCCAGGGGTGGATAAATGGGCTCTGGGGTCGGGGGAGGATGACTGGACCCCTGCCCTGTAGTAGAAATTCAGGTGTGGAGACAGCGCTGGTGTGGGTGAGAAGGGAAGGGGTGGCCCCAGACAGTGTGGAGATTACACAGACAGGAGCCTGTCATCCTGCCCGTGTGAGTCATCAGAATGCAGGTTGGAGAGCAGCCTGGGACCCAGGCCACCAGGGTCTGGAGTCTTGACCTCGGCCTCAGCACGTTGGCAGGCTAGGTGTTCTTTCTTGGACCATAGTCGCTGAGTGTTGCATATCTCAGAGGGCCTTTTCTTAAGATTTCAGCATCTGCCCACTCCTGTTACCAGGTTTCTACTGCTTTCCCATGAAGGTTTCAGGCACACTTGAGGGGTTTCCCAGTCTTCAGAGGCAGGCTCTGGGTTGGTCCGCTCCTTCTGTGCCCTGAGACCCAGCACCAGCCTCGATGGAGCACGGCGGGGCCCAAACAGCCGACTCTGGGCACCCAGACCTGTAGCTAAATGAGACCTGAGGAAACTGACCTTTGGTAGGGCTCTCAGAGCAAGTTGCGTTTACAAACCCCTTTCTTTTAGAAGCTCACACACTTTAGATAAATGCAGAGTGCTTATCTAGGCTAACCATTGGGTACTTTGCATGGTCATATCATACCACATTAAACAAGAAGTGTCCAATCCCTTCAAGTTCATTTTCGAAGTGATCCTGTGTCTTCTGAATGCCTTTTGAGTACCACATAACATGCATAATGGGATACAGGCCTGACTTAGGTGAACTTGGCTGTAGGAATTGAGAAGGCCAAACATCACAGCCTTGTTCTTGTTCACACTAGGGCACATTGCTTGCTGTTGACAAAAAGTGACAACCCAGATGTGAGGATTTCTATTCCCTTGGGCTTGTCTATTTTGATGGACAAAGTAGGAAGGTACAAAGAATGCTTTTGGTTCAAAACAAAACCAGAAAGCCTTCCAGATGCTGAAGTGTGAGGCAATCTTTTTTCTAAAATTAAAATACAACCTGTAGATTAAAGAGTGATTGCTGGTGTGACTGCAGAAAAGGGCCGAGGGAGAAATACCAGAAATAACAATAGAATTATCTAAAATACTAAAACACCTTCGGAGACGTTTTTCTAAACTGGTACCACAGTGTTGTGGTAGAAGCTACTGTTTCTCAAGTCCTTCCTGTGTGGTAATAAACTTTAGGTCCATTCATCTTCAGAGTAAACCTTGTGAGGTAGGAACTTTCATTCTTCACGTTACACAGGCGGGGAGGCTGAGACACACACAGAGAGGTGGCGTGCTCAGGGTCGCAGCTAGTTAGCAGTGGAGGTGCAGCCCCACCCTGGCATCCCCCACTTGCAGCCAGTGGGCCATCCTGCCCCCCCTCCCACTCCTGGCCGAACTTGGCCCATGTCATGTCAGTGCCCAAGTTGGGCTCAGCGGGAACATGAATGTTACTTGATTTGATGCTTCACTCTCATGTCAGCCCTTTCTCATGGATACTTGTCCCAGGTGATTTTAGGTCACCACGTCTGCCCTCCTTAGGGTCCTCCTCATGTACCTGAATTTGTACTGAGTCGGGTAGGTCCCTGAGGCTTAGCTTAGCGGGTTATTCGACTGCTTCTCTTTTCTTCCCACAGTTCTGTGCCTTCCTCGGCTCCTTGCTGATCCCCTTTGCCTACCTCACTGTCCTGGAGCTGTCCCGGTCCCTGCCAGCAGCACTGATCACTGCTGCCCTCCTCACCTTTGGTAGGTTGTCGTGTACCCCGTGTCTTGGACAACTGACTAGTGCACTGTGAGTGCAGCTGGAAGTCAGCACGTCCAAAGGTCTTGTCCATGGGCCCAGTTCTATAAAGTTAAATAACTTCAGGATTGAGGAAATGTATTACAGATCTTGTATCTTATTTTATGCAGTAGTAATACTTCCATACATAAATGCTTGTGTGTAGCAAGCCTTTACATTATTGTAAGGGAGAGTTGGCCTGGGTAATCCCAAGGAATAGACGATCTCCAAGTTGTCCACATTTGAGTTTGGATTGGATGAGAAGATAAATATGTGTGTGTGTGTGTGTGTGTGTGTGTGTGTGTGTGTGTGTGTGTGTGTGAGAGAGAGAGAGAGAGAGAGAGAGAGAGAGAGAGAGGCTTACAGTTCTAGTTCTGCTTCTCTTAGGTTACTGTCAAGATTACTTTGTATTCCTTAAACTCATTTTAGATGGATGCAAGGGCAGATGCCTCAGAAGTGGCTAGGGAGCAGGGGATAACAAAATGGGAACTTAAATATTTTCTGTGGATAACCCTCACATGGGTAAATGAGAGCGGTTTGGTAGAAATCGACTCTGTTGCTAGCCCTGCTCTTCTGAAAGTAAGTTCATGACCTTAAAGAGCTGAACACTTAAAGAAATGCCTAAGTCTGTAATGTAACATCCTAAGCAATAAGTGTAACGTAGAAAATAAAGTTGGGTAAAGAAGAGAGTCTTGGGGAGTGACCCTGTTTTAGGTAGGGGGGTCAGGGAGGAGCTCCCTGAGAAGATGGCCTTGAGCAAAGATTAAGCCAGGCAGAGATGGGAGGGAAGAGTGTTTGGGCAGAGGGAGCGGTGCGTGTGGTGGTCCTGGCACAAGGTGGCACGCGGCAGGACAGCAGTGGAGCCAGAGTGGAGTGAGTGAGCAGCGGTGTGGGAGGGGAGGCCGGGTGGGCAGGGAGACCGTGCAGGGTTTGTTAGTCTGCATGAAAGGGGAGAGTTTGAGGAGGGGCATGAGGCAATGAAATTTTGTTTCAGAACATCACTTTGGCACCTGCATGTAACATGTACTTCACGGAAAATAGACTCTCTCCTAGGTGCAGGCTGTTTGTGGCTGCAGTAGCAAGGTGGCAAAACTCCCTTTTTGACAGTGGAAATGCTTGGGACTGCTCTGTCTGAATGGGTGACAGGGTCCTTTCTTGGGTCAAGAACCTGGAGACAGTGTGAGATACTACTTTTTTGAAAGATTTTATTTATTTATCTTTAGAGAGAGGGGAAGGGAAGGAGAGGGAGAGCAACATCAGTGTGTGGTTGCCTCTTGTGTGTCCCTTGTTGGGGACCTGGCTTGCAACCCAGGCATGTGCCCCGACTGGGAATCGAACCACGACCCTGTGGTTTGCAGGTCCGTGCTCAATCCACTTCGCCACACCAGCCAGGCCTGAGCTACTATTTTATACACTGGGCTTTGGTGTAGCCCAGAGCGGTGGCCTTTCGCCTTCCCAAGACTCAGTGATGGCTCCGTGGCCCCTCTAGTCTTGACTGCATCAGTGCTTACGTGCAGCTGAGCACAGAGGGACTGCTCCTTATTGCAGGGGTGTTTGGTTCTCAGGGGACCCATCTCTGATTCCCCTCTGACCACTGAGCTCATGTTTTGCAGACACAGGATGCCTCACTCTGTCCCAGTACATCCTCCTTGACCCCATCTTGATGTTCTTCATCATGGCTGCCATGCTGAGCATGGTCAAGTACAACTCCTGTGCTGACAGGTCAGAAACACCATCTTTGGGAGTGGGGGTCAGAAGCTGTGGCAGCTCCAGTTTCTGTAACGGCCAGGGACAGGGTGGGTGCCTAGAGGACTTGTCTTGAGGCTGAGTTGAAGGCCAGCCAACTTTTTAAAAAACTGAGATTGTCCATTTTAGATTGTGAAAATAGATTTTAAAGTTTTCTATACTTTTATTTTTGTTTTACATAAGACTAAGAAAATGTCGATTATGGTTTTCAAGAATATTATCATTTTTACAATGGGGGTGGATTTCGACTGGGATTTATGGATTATGAAGGGGTCCTCATTCCTCCCCACCATCTTATAAGCCATCCCGTGGCAGGGGTGCTGGTTGGGAGGTCCCAGGACAACTTTGTCCTTCACATTCTCTGTCCTCGAGGGGTGGGACCCAGAGGAGACACTGCCGGGGCACTCCTTGTCCCCTGTCCTCAGTGGTTGTTAGAGCTGGTCCTGACTAGGATGGGGACAATGTATACAAAGGCTGGCTCGAATGGCCCACAGCTCTCAAGAGGATCCCTACAGGCCCTGCCGAATTCTAAAGCTGTTCCAGAGGCCTAGTCTTCCCCCAGGATAGTCTCTTCCAGATCATTCCTCTGCGTCTGAGAGTAAAATAGGTCATTCATTCTGTTCAGACCAGAAGAGCTGGCTCAGCCTAGGCTTTTCCAGAAGTCAGTGTGGTTTTGCCACAGCAGAGCTCATTAAATTATATTATGCTAATTGAGCCTGGTCCAGTGGCCACCAGCTCTCTCTGGCTTTGGGTTATCTTCTGTTTCTACCACGTTCACTTCCACCTGCCCCTTTTGAATACGTACTATGTGCCAGGCACTGTGCTGGGAGCTGCAGGTGCAGCGTACTTACGTCTGGGCTGTTAAGGAGCACCCACTCTGGCAGGGGAGGCAGCCAGACAGTCAGAAAATGGCAGCACAGCATGCTAGATGCTCCAGGTGCAGCACCCTTGGAGCCACCACCTGGTTGGAACCAGGCTCCGTGGCTGCTTGACCTCTGTGCACTTCGATTGCCTCGTGTGTGACAAGAGGGTAACGTCAGGGTCTGCACTGTAGGGTTAGGGGAGATTCCAGAGTTAATATGTGCAGAGGACTCGGAACAGTGCCTGACACATAGTAAGCGCCCAGCAGGTGCTGGCTCTTATGAGGTCCAGAGGTGACCCAAAGGAGAGCACCGGCGGGATCCAGTGGCTTCTGTGGATTTTCCTCTCACTTCCACATGATCGGTTACTCCTGAAAAATAAGCCCCTTGCTTACTTTAAGTCCTGTACATAGTCAGGAAAGCCACGACCCCTCCACAGAAAAGGATCCTTCTCACCCTCTCACCGTGCTTCCTGCAGTTTCCAGGGTTCCCCAAACCATAGCCCCCTGGGAGCCACATGGTCCCCAAAGTTAGGAGCCCTCGAGCGGAGGGCACAGCACAGCTTCTCAGAGTCCGAGAACCTCTGCCCTTTCCCCTGCTGCTCTTGCTTTTGAGTTGGGTTCCAGTTGCCAAACTGAACTCTGTTTTGTTGATTTTCAGGCCCTTCTCTGCCCCCTGGTGGTTCTGGCTCAGCCTGACTGGCATTAATCTGGCTGGTGCTTTAGGGGTCAAGTTTGTTGGCCTCTTTATCATCCTGCAAGTGGGGTGGAACACCGCAGCAGACCTTTGGCACCTGGTTGGAGACCTCAGTCTTTCATTGGTGAGAACCCAAGTGCTTGTAGAAAGGTCTTTGCTCCCCAGCATCGCTCAGCAGAGCCAGTGGCTTTCTCTGTCCCTGCTGCAGGCGTGGAGTGGCTGTGTCCTGGGCCTGTGGCGGGCGGGATCCAGCCGTCCTCTGTGGGCAGCAGGATGGCAGGGACGAGGCTGTGGCTGAGAGGCTGGGGGGTGTAATGGGGGAGGATGGACAGACATTGTTGGAGTTCTCTGTTGGCGTTTGTTTCTGCAATGTTTTTTTAATGTTCCACAAACGACTTAGCCAGGGGGTTCTGGCCAGTTGGGCTCATGCCAAATATATGGCAGACACCGGCCATGTGAGTGGAACCTTAGGTAAAGTGGTGAGGGCACCTTTCCCAACTCAGAGTTTTCTTTTCCTGACCCAGCGTTTCCAGATTTGGAAGCCAGGAAGGGCCTTCAGGGCTATTCACCATGTTAGTTACTGAGGGCTGATTCTGTGCCAGGCACCATGCAAAATGCTTTGCCTTCGTTTTGTCGTTTTCTCTCCATAACAGTCCTTTGTGGTAGGCAGTTATTGCCCTCTGTTTACAAATGAGGAAATCGAGGCCTAGAGAGGTAATGATGCCCCCAGGTCGTACAGGTAGGAAGAGGCAGATCTAGGGTTCAGCCTGAGGGAGGCAGACTCCAGGCCTGAGCTCTAGTGCTCTTCCATCACCTCTGAACCCAGTCCCCACAAGCCCGTCTGTTCACTCAGGAAATACAGGCTGTGCACTAAGTGTGAGGCACGAGTGCAGGGGAATGACACAAAGACCCCCGCCCTCTGGTGACCACGGAGAGAGAGAAGTAAATGAATGGGTGATTACAGTGCAGCCAGCAAGCTCTGTGAGAGCACGGAGGAGGGCATGAACCAGTCTCACATGAGGCCAGAGGGCTTCTGGGAAGAAGCTGTGGCCCGAAGTCAAAGTCAGGAGCAGTGAGCCCTGTGCTGGGCGGGCTGACACAGAGTAGGAAGGCGGGGAAAGCACGAGAAGCCAGTCAGTGCCTGGCATGTCGAGGGGATGGATGGGTGACAACACTGGAGACACAGCGTTTTGTTGATGGCGCAGTGACAGTCTGGGGTCCAGAGCGAGGGCCTGGACAGGCAGCAGAGGGCTGGCTCTCCTTCAGTCCCCGGCATCGCTGCAGCAGCGGGGTGCTATGGAAGGCTTCGGGTTGCCACATATCCTTTTTCTATGGCCATTCGTTTTTATTTTTTTTACGACTGTGACCTATAGATACCTATATATGACTTACAGATAACTTAAGTCCCCGAGCTATATGTGATGCACATATAAGGTATAAGGAATGACAAAGCCCCACGTGCCCAGCCCCTCACACTGGCTCTGTTTGCAGGTGACTGTGGGAAAACACCTGGCAGCTCGCACCCTGTGCCTCATCGTGCTGCCTCTGGCTCTCTACACGGCTGTGTATGCCGTTCACTTCGTGGTGCTGAACAAAAGGTACCACAGAGCCTGTCTCACCTCTCGCTCGGGTCTTCCTCTTGCCCCCAAGCCTACAGGGCCGTGTGGTTTCCTGGGTCTGTAGTTGGGTTGATGGGGGGACCAGGGTGTTCCCCTGTTTGTTTCCTCGTGTGGTCTAGCTTCTGGGTGTCCAAAATGCTCAGAAAGGCCAACACGCTTAGTAAAGAACTTCCTAACAGCCCAAAGTTGCTTGTCCCTAAACGAAGTCCCTTGTGCTTAACAGGGATGGGCCCCACAAGGGTGAGCAGCCAGGGAGAGGATAACAGCAACACCAGCAGCAGCTCCCATTTAACGAGTGGCTGCTAAGGGTCAGGAGCTACGTGCAGCGTTTTGTATCCATTATCTCTCTAATCACAATCATTCTGTAGTTCTTCTGATTTCTTTTAAGTCCCCAATTTATAAATAAGGAGTCTAAGCAAAGTCAGGTATCTCCCAAAGGTCACCTGGCAAGTACTCGGGATTTGGACCCCGGTTTCTCCTGCCCACCAGCCTCGTTTGTCTCACAACTCCTCGCTGCCACGCTGGTGTACCTCTTTAAACCAACCGAGCAGGCTTTGATGGGGCTGCCGGGAACTCGTGATTCCCTCCATGAACTCGTGATTCCCTCCGTTAACTCAGCTCTCTCTGCCCCTGCTCTCCCACAGTGGTCCTGGTGATGGCTTCTTCAGCTCTGCCTTCCAGGCCCGGCTTTCAGGAAACAGCCTTCACAACGCTTCCATCCCTGAATGTGAGTGTGTGCTGGCCTTTACGAAGGGCAGAGGGTTTTCTGGGCGTTAGATTAGAAAAGATGAGTATGACAGCTTGTTATTTTAGCCTGTAGATGGCAGAGTGGGAGAGAGGTCTAGTACTCCTAGCAGAGTACTCAAGAGAGTGAGTCGGGACGCAGGAAGTGCAGAGGTGGATGTGCCGAGCGGCGCACTATTCGACCCTAAGGAGAAGCTTCTCACTGCAGCTGTGAAGGTGGAAAGGCCAGTGCTGGGAGGCCAGACTGAGAGAGTCTGATGAGAGAACAAGGACCTTCAGGGCCACTGGCCAGTTGCCGCCACGGTATTCTGTGACTCACGTGCCTTCCCTCATTCACAGATAGTAACTGAGCGTCAGTCACATTGGCGGCGGTGCATGGATGCCCTCCAGAGGGCAGAGTCTGGTGCAGAGTATCTCTGCGTGATACCACTCTGTGCATTAAGTATGTAAAGAGGGCGACATACTCAGAGCGATGGGGATGGAAGGGTGCGAGAGGCAACCTGCTGGGGGTTGCAAGGGGTCGGAGGTACGCAGAGCGAGGAGCCTCAGAGTCAGGTCCTGAAGGAATGGGTAGATTTCAACAGATGGAGAGGGAGAAGAGGGCATGTTGGGCAGAAGGGACAGCATGATCAAGGCCAAGGACAGGGCAAAACTCAAGGCACAGATTATATGTAGAAAAGTACTGGAAGACAAGGTTGAAAAGACAGGTGGGGCCCCACTATGAGGATTTGAAACGTCTGGATGAGGTGTTTGACTTCGTTACACTGCACTGGTGACCCAGTGGAGGTGTTTAGGCAGGGAGGAGGCCAGGAAGGCCGTGCTGTAGGGAGGTGGCACTGGTGGCAAAGTGTAGGGTGGCAAGGGAGAGGAAGGGATTGGGACAGATCTCTGGAAAGCTGTTGCAGGCATTGAGTTGGACGTGGCGGTAGCAGCCCCAGAGATAAGGCAGACGGGCATACACGAGGGAGATTGGACATAGGAAGGGAGGACAAAGATGTTCTAAGGACCTGAGCCCAGGTGATTGTTCCCTGGAGGTAAGGATTGTGTCTTGTAGTCTCCCTGATGCCTTGCACCGTGCCTAGAACACAGTGAGCCCTCTAAGATGGCAAATAGAATGAGAAACAGGAAAGCCGACAAAAAAGTTGGTTTGTGAAGGTAGATTTTGAGTTCTACATGAGAGAGGTTGCCTTCGAGATACTTGGGGAAATCCATGCAATGGGGCCAGTGGGCTTGGGGCTGCGGCTTTCAAAGGAGGAATCAGCCAAGTAAAAGGGTGATTGATGCCGTGGCTGTGGTTGTAGCCCATAAGGAGGGGGAAGGGGACAAGGCTGAGGCCAGGTTATTGGGGAATGCAGGGGGAAGGGGGCCTAGGGAAGGAGGCTGCGAAGGAGCAGTCCATGAGGGACCATGGGGGTGCAGAGAGCGTTTCTAAAAGCAAAGGTGGTCAGCAGTGTCCCGGGCTGCATATGCTGGTCTGTACTGAAAACTGGGAAAAGGAGCTGTGGGCATTAGCAGGTTTCTGTTCATTGTCCGAGGCCATTTAAAAGGCCTCGCTCAGCTGTGATCTATCCCATCAAGACGTCCTCTCCTTACTCCTTGGGCAGGAATTCATGCTACCCTGCTCTTGGCTCCCACTGTGTCACATGTTGTCACACCTTTGCTGGAGTGCTTGCCTACTGTCTGTGCCCATCAGTGCCTGAACCCCTCCTCCCCAAGGCTGGGCTCGGGCCAGCCAAGGCTGCAGCCTGCCCCACCCCCCTCCCCTACCTCGGGCCTCTGTGTATGTGGCGCAGTCTTTGACCAACTGCGGGAACAGAGGAAGGCAGGAGTGGGCCCTCGCTGATAGGGTGAGACCTGTTCTAGTGGGTGGGCAGCGCAGGGCAGTTGGCGGGGGAGACTGAGAGAAGAGGGGGCGGTAAAAAGGAGACGAGGCTTCTGGGCCTGTGGGGGAGGGGATGTGCTTGGGTTTACTCTGTTTTTTTTTCTTCTTTTAATTCAGAGTAAAAAAATACCCAAATACCATAAAACAGTTGCTTCATATGGTACGAGATTCAAAAGCGCTAAAGTCTGTCTTAACAGTCTGTCATAACATTGTATCCTGGAGAACATTCCAGATAAAGACGTGAAATGCTTCTTCCTGTATTCCATTGAATGCATGTCCAGACCTTGACTGGAGGACACATTGTTTCTAATCTTTTGCTATTAGAAATAGTGCTTTGATAACATTGCTACTACCCAGCTCCTTCTGAGGTGGGAGGGAAGGGAAGCACCCTGCAGCGAGCTCGCTCCCCAGTCGACAGACAGGAGTGGGAAGGCAGCTGTGCCCCCGCCTTAGGCGGCCCTGGGCCCAGTGGAGGCTGTAAGAGGGTTGGTGAGCCCTGGGGCTGAGGAGGCTCCCGCACTGGGTCCGCTCACACCCTCCACTGCCTCCCTTCCTTCTAGACCTGGCCTATGGCTCCGTGATCACCATGAAGAACCTGCAGATGGCCACTGGCTATCTGCACTCGCACAGGCACCTCTACCCTGAGGGTGTCGGCGCCCGCCAGCAGCAGGTCAGTGAGCCTGGGCGCGCCTGTACTGCGGCAGCACCTCACAGTTTGCGGGACTGAACCAGCCATGCCCTTTCTCGCCTCCGGTCCTTTGCTTGCACTGTTCCCCCTGCTTGAAACATTCTTCCTCCTCCTGCACCCTGTCCTCTTTCCTTCGCCTAACTCTAGCTTCTCTGGGCGTCAGCTTAGGTGCCCCCCTCGACTGCCATGACTCACCTCTGCCTGGTACCAGGCCGGGTGCCTCTGGCACCCTTTACAGGCCCCTGTAGTAGCCCTTTGCACACTGAGCTGTGAGGGCAGCCTTCCTGCTCTCCCTTTGCTCCTCGGTTGTCAGCTCCTGGGAGACTCACGTGCCTGGTACGGAGTAGACGGTGGGTGAACGGTGGCGGCTATAAATGCAGACCTGGGAACCAGACTAGATTCTCTGGGCTGCAGTCCTGGTTCCACTAAAGTGTGACTTTGAACAGACTCCTTAGCCTTTCTGTATCCTCATCTCTAAACTGGGGGAGAGAAGTAGCGCCTCTGTCCGTCACAGGGTGCACAGAGAGTGTGCGCTGGAAGGCGCAGGAATGCTGTCTGAGTGAGGGAGCCATGCCGTGTCCATGTCCTTGCAAGGAGTGGGGGTGTGGCTGTGTGGGCGGTGCCTTGTAGGGAGAAGCTGGTTGTGGGAGAGGGTGGGGTCAGACTGTGGGAGGCCTTGTGCGTTACAGTGGATTTGACTTTGTTCGTAGAGGTAGGGGAGGCATTGAAAGTTACTAATGAATGACAGGATGTGATTAGATCTGTCATAGAGAAAGGTAACTCCAGCAAGGGTGTGATGGATTGAAGGAGGGGCAGGCTGGAGGTAAGGAACGAGTTAGGAGGCAGTGATCATGACAAAGGGTGGTGACCAGCATTCCCAGGGTAAACGTCAGGGCCCAGTGGCCCATGGGTGCCGGAGCGAGCTGTGTCTGATCTGTGGTTCACAGGTCCAGGCGTGAGTGTGATGATGCCGGCTCACCAGCCAGAAACGAGGGAGGCAGTGACCTGGGAGATGAGAGAGTTTCCTTTGTGTGTTCTAGATGCGGGCGTGTCATAGGAGGGAGATCTGAGTGTGTGGCGAATGGGTATTAGGAACACGGCAGGATTAGGTGACATTATGCAGAAAGGGTGTGCAGAGGGAGAAGGGCCACTGAAGGAACCACGGGGAGCAGCAATACGTAAGACAGTGTTAAAGGTGCTCGGAGTGGCGCTGGAAGAGGCTGATGAGTAAAAACACACAGAGTGCACACATGAGCACCACAAAACTTTAACACCCTCGAGCAAATCCAAGCGGGGTGGCCTGTGTACAGCTTTTGTCCAGGAGTGTGGGCTACCAGAACCTTTGAGCCTCTTGGCTATTCTTAATACCATCATCCCTAATTTTTTTCTGAGAAAGCAAAGCCCTGAAATCAGCCTCAATACATGGATAGTTATTTTCCTAAATGCTAATTCCAAATCTCTTTGCAAGTAAATGAGTCCTGTTTTGTCCAGTTGGAGTTATAAAAATTTATGTTTACGAGAATGCCTGTATTTCTGTTGTTTCTGGGAGCTTACGCTCTTGTTTACATGATTGGCCTGACTGTGTATATATCATCTCTATCCTGGGAGCGGTGGAGTTAGCTGCCTTGGGTTGAATCCTGACTCGCTAGCTGATAAGCTGTGTGACCTTGACCAAATCACTGAACCCCAGATTCCCTGTAAATAAGGCGGGGAAAGCACACAGCAGCACAGCACCCGCAGCAGAGATGGGACTTGCCCAGCGCTTTGGGCGGGGTCAGGCGGTACCTGACAGCCAGCTGCAGTGTCACGCCTCACAGGCCTTTCCCTGCGCTGGTAAAAAAGTGCCGTGTGGCCTCTGCTGGGGCCGTGTCACACAGTCTGTCTGTCCTGTGGACACACGTCACATTCGCTCTCTCTCCACTGCTGCACGTGCGTGCTCTTTCCAGACTTTGGTGTTAGATCACTCACAGCATTGCATATGGGTGCACACGCATACACATATACATAAAGTCAGTGTACACAGAGCGGCTGTGGGCTAAACTCCAGGCTTCTAGGATGAGGTATTTATGGAACTTTTTGGTGTCCTTTGGCCACATTCTGAAAACTGTAATACGTGAAGTTTTCATTTAGAGAGTTCGAGGCGTGCACTAAATCCTCTTTGTGTGCCAGAGACTGTCACGCAAGGGGTCGTGGTTCTGCCTTCTGGGAGACTGGCACTTTAAAGACAAGGTGCAGGGAGATACAAATGAGACAAATTAAAGGGCTCTTCTGGGAAAAGTCCCCTGAATGCAGAAGGAGGGAGAAAACCCCACTCACCGATGCTGCTTCCGAGTCCTGCTGGGAGCCTTGGCCCCTTGGGCCAGTGGCTGGGGTTTCTGAAAGGCTGAAGCAGGGCTGGTTTGCTTGTCCTGGGGCTGGTTGTGCTGGGAGTGACGGTGTTCTCCTTCCCACCCCCTCCTCCCTCCCCCATGCTCCCCCAGGTCACCGCCTATTTGCACAAGGACTACAACAACCTGTGGATCGTCAAGAAACATAACGTAAACTCAGGTAATGTGGCAGGGAGCTGGTGCTTCTTGTTACTGCCTACTCTGAGCCCCCCAACATATCTCAGGCCTCCAAAAGAAGGGTGTCGGGGTAGGTTTCCCGGAGCATTCTTGACCACCTCTTTCCTCCCTATCTCACTTACCCTTTAACTGTCATCAATGGAGCCCCTACTGTGTTCACAGTGCTCTTGACAGGTGAGGGGATTAGCCGAGAACAAGACAGATGAGATCTGTCACTTCGAAGCCAGAGAGTGGGGCCAAGGCTGAGACTTAATCCAGAGGATTACCTGGGCATGCCACTAGGGGCCGGTGAATGGGCCCAGCTGGGGCATGTGGTGGCTGCTCTCAGTTCTAATTTAGAACACGCCAAGCATTGCAGGCCCTTCTGTATGGTGCAGCTCAGTTGTGTTGAAGTGCTAGAGTGCAGCGGCCTACCAGTCATCCCTGGGCTGGGCCAGCCGGAGGTCTGCCAGCCTGCCGGGCGGTGTGGGTCCCTCCTTCAGAGCCAGCTGATCTGCCTCTGCCTGGCCTGGGCCAGGCTGCTCTGAGACATGCTGTTGGGCTCTCGGGGCTTTATGACATGGACCATGTCTGGATGTTCCTCTTTTTGGTCAGACAGCAAGCTCCTGCAGGTTACGCCTTCTGCTGCAGCTGTGAGAGCAGAGTGCATCTCCCACTCACCTTCTGAGCCCCTGCAGACTGTTCTGTGCCTCAGGTGTTCCCTGTGACTCCTCCGCAAATCCCACCAGGCTCAGCCTGTCTGGAGTCAGCTCCTCCTGAGCCCTTGTGGGGAACTGGCAGATGCTCATCTTAATTCGCCTTCTTTGTTCCTTTCCACACCTCTGCTTCTTGCTGTGGTTTTTGGATTAGAAATGTGGCCTACACAACCACTGTCTTCGCATCCCACTCCTCAGTAATATAAAGTAGGACACTGTTGGGCAGGGGCTCTGTCTATACCTTTTTAATGCTGGTGTTGGCTGTGTCTTGATTCAACAGGCCAAACGTAAATGGCCTGTCACAGCGAGGTGTTACGAGGGAAGGCCAGCTTTACTTCGAAAGTCGTGTGGGTGCAGGCCAAGTCTTCGAAGGTCCTGGTCTGTCATTCCACTGTGACGTCTGGGTTAGAGCAGCTGTATTGAACCCAGGCAACTAAGGGTTTGTGTGAAGGCAGACAGCTTAGCACTATGGGAGGTAGGAGCTGTGTGGACTGAGGTGATGCCTATAAATGTCCCCTGCAAAAAATGTGTATGAAGTAAAACTTTCCTCCTCGTTGACGTTTTCATTAGTCATCTTGCTGATTAATCTTTTAAAGAAACCTTAAAAGCCCACAAAGGAGGGGGCGTCTCTCTGGTTGAGTCTTCCCACTCTCTTGAGAGCCAGTGACCTGTGCTGGTAAGTTTGTCTTCCTGATCGTGAGTGTCGGTGTCTCACCACTGGGGACAGAAATTTGCAAGGATTCTTCTGTGTCCCTGCGATTACTGCTGATTCTTTTCCATGGTCATCTCCTTTCTAGATCCTGATCAGCTTTCACTTCTGGACGCTACAGAGTGCAGTTGACTCCTGAACAATGCGAGGGTCAGGGGCGCTGGCCTCCTGTGCAGTCGGAAATCCATGCATAGCTTCTGACTTCCCGCAGACTTAACTACTCATTATCCTGCTGTTGGCTGGAAGCCTTGCCAATAGTCAGCATCAGCAGTTGGTTAACACGTGTGTTCTATGTTGCGTGTGTTATGTGCTACATTCTTAGAGTAAAGGGAGCTAGAGAAAATGTTGTGAAGGGAAGTCACAGAGGAGCAAACACAGTTACAGTATTTACTGAAAAAGCCCTTGTGTGAGTGGACTTGTGTGGTTTAAACCTGTGTTGTTCAGGTGTTGGCTGTCACCCCTCTTTTTCGTCATTTCCTCATTTTCTGCACCTCACATGTTGCCAGGGACGAGATAATCACTGGCACAATTTGCAGAGTTTAACATTGGATTTTGAGGAGAGCAGGGAAGGTGGTGATTTGCACAGAATTAATTTTTGGAAGACTAGCTTTTACTCCTAAAGGGAAAATCTTATTGCTGCTTGGCTGCCCAGCTGAAAACCCTCCCAGCGGGCACTTCGGTGCCCGTCAGCCGAGGCCGCGGCTTCTAGCCTGGCATGCGCAGTCTGGCCCCAGTTGTTCACGTGCTCACCTGTTCCCACTCTTCTTCGTGCCCACGCGCCTTCACGGTATGAAACCATCCAATAGTTTTGTTCTTTCACACCTCTGTGCCTTTCCCCGACTTGTTCACCCGGCAAAGCTCTCCCTCTCCTTTAAGAGTCTTCTCAAACATTATCTTGGGACACCCCCCTCTAGTCCTCTGAAAGAGTTGGGGTCCTTTCTCTCTGGTCTCACAGCTCTGATAGTGCCTCTGGCACCTGCCACAGACTAGGACTCAATCAGCAGCGGCCTAACAAGCGATGGTTTCGGTGTTAGAGCTTGTTTCTTCTTGGCAGATCACCTAGACCCTTTGTTCCCGGTGGAGTTTGTAAGACATGGAGACATCATTCGACTAGAGCATAAAGAGTAAGTAACTCGCTGTTTGGGGTAAACGGGATGGGCACCGAAGGTAGGGGTTGTTTTAAGCTGGAGATAAACAGAAGTCAGATGAGGCTGAGGGTGTACCCATGGAACAAGGCTGTGTGCTGGGACAGCAGCGCCGTTTTTTGGAAGATCAAGAAGATAAGCTGACCAGCCTTTGCCTGCCTATTTCGGCTTTGGGGAGCTTTGATGTTTGAAGGTATCTCTCTTAGATGACGAAAGAAAACATTCAGTTGCCCAAAACTGCTTCGTCAGGGGCCACCTTTAGAAAGAGGTAAGAGTCTGTTTCCAAGAGAATGGCAAGCTGGTTTATTTAACCAATGTTGTCATTGAAAATGACTAATATAAAAACTGGAATATAAGTATAAAACTACAATAATGTAAAAGCATCTTCTAAAAAGCATCAAAGAGCTGACAAGATAGTAAGGAGTCACCAGGCCGAAATCTAAGTGAAAGGGGGATCCAGGGAAATAAGGGGAACACTTGTGTGGTGATCCCCCAGTCTGGAGTTTTGATCCTTGATTTTGACTCCCACTTCAGAGATGGAGTTTTAAAGTCAAAGCCCTGGGTTCACCCAAAGTGGTAAATTCACTGACTGATCCCCCAAATTGGGAGCCCCCAAAAGGTTAGAGTAAGGGTAAATCTGCCCTGTCCACGTATGAAAAAGTTACCTTGGTGCTGAGCAGAGTGCTTGGGAGGGCTTAGGGGCAGGGGTGGTTGGGAGGCACTACCTCTGGTTCCGGAGATGACGTTACTACTGGTTGGTTGATCCTCACATGGGTTTGCCGCCCAAATTCCTTTCTCCTGGATGGCCTCAAAATCTTCAAGCCAGGAATTTAAACAAACATGATCGTAGATTGGTATGTCTCCTAGCTGCCTGGCTAAAAGCAAAGGTAAATCTTTTGGGAAAGACATTGTCATCTATTCCCATAAATGGCTTTTCAGTGACCGTGAATTAGTATACAGTAAAAAATAATTAAACACACGAGGAACTAGGACACCACGTGCAAGAATGAATAGGAACAATAGATAGCAGAAGCAGTCCTCAAAAGTTTCATATACTATCCCTGGCCAGCTGGCTCAGTTGGTTAGAGCATCATCCCGTACACCAAAAAGGTCGCGGGTCCGATCCCTGGTCAGGGCACGTACCTAGGTTGTGGGTCTGATCCCCAGTCAGGGCAGATATGGGAGGCAAGTGATCGATGTTTCTCTCTCTCCCTCCCTTCCTCTCTCTCAAAAATCAGTGAACGTATCCTCGAGTGAGGATTAAAAAAAAATTTTTGTGTGTGTACTAGAATGATCAGATACAGATATTTTTAAAAATCCAGGATTTTATATATATATATATATATATAGAAAAGCTATGAGAGTGTTTTTTCCTGGCCATTATGATTATGGATACTTAAAATTTTAATTTTATTATTAAATATTTTTCATTGTATTAATAAATTAAAACATGTTATTAAGTTTTATTTTTGAAAATTTCCAAACTTTTTATAATGAACATTTATTTCTTCTTATGGATTAAAGTAAGCACAAAGTAAGTAAAAGCTCAGTTAAAGCCCCTCTTTCCCCACAGATCCCTCCTTTGTAGAAGTGGTGGTGGGAGTAGAAAGAGCAGGCAGGAGGGGCAGGCGTGCTGTCTCCGGCAGATGGAGGTTACAGATTCTGACTCCCTCCTGAACACCTGCAAGCTGAGTGCTTCAAAGCCACCCAGGAGTTGTTGTTCTGCCGCCCCCACGCTCCCCCCAGAGTTTAGCCCCTTTGTCAGCATGCAGTCCAGTACGCCTGCCGCTTGTCTCTCTCGCTCTGGGCAGTTCTCCAGTTCTCTCGATATTTCTTGTGAGCAAATAGGCAAGAAGTTCCCGTCATGTTGAAGTTAATATCCAGATTCCTTTTTTTTTTGTCACACTCGCGGATGACTCTTCAGTCTCCTTGGTTGAAGAGGAAGCGTTGCACGTCTCTTTTCTTCTGGATAACGGCACTTCTCTCTTCCAACCCCTAGGACTTCTCGGAACTTGCACAGCCACTATCATGAGGCCCCCCTGACCCGGAAGCACTATCAAGTCACTGGCTACGGCATAGTAAGTGAGCGGCTGCAGTGTGCGCAGGATGTGAAAACGGTGGGCCTGGCTGTGGGCCCCACGGTGGAGCCCAGCCTCCCGGAACCCTAGCACGGCCCTGAGGATTGCAGGCTGCACGGGGGCTCTGCACGTCCGTGGGCTTTTCGGCTAGGCTTGTGGTAGGAAAAGCAGCCCATGAAGCCTGTTTGTTTCCATCTGTCTCTTCCCATAACAACCATGCCATTTTTATGTTCTTACACTTAACAAATGTCAAATATGAATGCTATTTAGGTCCCTTTTAAAATCACATGGGACGGCGAGGCCACAGACCCACAATGTGACCCCAGGTGACTATGTAAGTTTATCCTTTGCCAGGTCCCATAGTCCTATTTGCCTGATTTTTAAGGATTACTTCCCTGTTCTGCAGAGAGATATTAAGCACTTTGCTTTTGGATTTTTAACACCTTGGGGTGATGCAGTCGATAGAGGAAGCTCAATGAGTACTTAGGGCTTGGAGAGTAATTTGAAAACAAAAACAACCAGTGGGTGACTAGACTTATGGCTCTCAGTTCTGTTCCCCTCCAGGGCTTTGGTGCATCAGTATAAGTTCTGGGTTTCCTAAAACGGACTTGAATCCTCTCTATCCGCTCATCCCAGTGGGTGCTAGAGCCAAGACTCTGTACTTCACCTTGTGGGCCTCTCCTGAGGAGAACTACACACAACTGTCTTAACTTCCAAGTGCAATACCCAGGCCAGACCTTTCTGGCTTAGATGCGTGAGAGTCCAGACGGCCAGGGTAATGGATGCAAACGGCCCAAGTGCACTTGGGTTGGCTCAGGGGGATGCCTTGAGTTTGGTTTAAGGGCAAAAACATCTGTTTAGAACTGAGATGCTTGTCCCGTGCAGTGAAGGATTGGACTTCTGGTCCAGGAGTTGGACTGCATCCTTGGAAGTGACAGTGAGTGGAGCAGTGTCCATCACTTGGGGTATTTCTGTGGCCCTCGCGTTTCCTTTCCTGTCTCAGTCATTGCGGGCAATTTAGTCTTCAACCTTTGTGACATGGTGACATCTGAAATGTCCTCTCCAAAGTCATCTTACTTTCTCTGTACTTTTTTTTTTATTCATCCGGCAGAACGGGACAGGGGACTCAAATGATTTCTGGCGGATCGAGGTCATAAACAGAAAACTCGGAAACCGGGTCAAAGTACTGAGAAGTCGCGTTCGCTTCATTCATCTGGTCACAGGCTGTGTCCTGGGCTCCTCGGGAAAGGTTCTGCCCAAGTGGTGAGTCTCTGGGGCTTTGGTGTTCCAGTCGAGGCTCACGCTTCGCCTTTCACACTACAAGCGTTCCAGAAGCTTCCACTCCCCCACTGTCAACCTTCACCTCATGTTTGCTTATTATTAGTGGGAAGGGGAGGGAGGAAAGGCACCAGGCGTGTCCCAGAGCACAGAGTCCCAGAGTTTCTTCAATGTTTTATGTTTTCAGACCTGTGAACGTTTGCGTGTGGTTTGTGACAACTCCCTGGACCTAGAGACCTTTCTAAAGCAGGCCTGCTATATGCCAGAACACGCCTAGTGCAGGGGTGCAGAAGGCATGGCCGCCGCGTTGAAGAGAGAGGGGTGCCGTGGGGGGGAGGGCTGGCGATGGCTCTGCTCTCTGGTGAGTTGCAGGTCTTCTGTGACTGCCTGTCTTCACAGGGGCTGGGAACAGGTGGAAGTCACTTGCAACCCATACCTGAAGGAAACCCTCAGCTCCGTCTGGAACGTGGAGGACCACATCAATCCCAAACGTGAGTGTAGGCACTTCCTGGGCTGGCTCTGACCTTAGAAAGAGAAGCCGTTATAGACGCTGCCGCCGCTTTACCTCATTATTTCCACTTTCTTTTTGAATCTTGCCTCTTCATGAGAGCTATCTAGACAGTTGGCTCCTTTTCCTTCCCGGTCACTTAAACTTCCACGCCTTGAAATGACCAGGGACCTCACTCGAGGCCACAGCTTGTTCCTCTTCTTGCTTTCCCTGCCTTTCGCTGATTGTTCTCTTCTTCCCCTTGGCACCTGTGTTGCCGGTCCCTGTGTCTCCTCTCCTCCTGGGCTCTTCTGAGTCCTGCACGGTGGACACCTCCTCACTGCCAGGGCTTGGTGTAGGCTGGGGCTTTCCCTCATCCCTGTGGAGAGTGCTTGCCCTCCCCGCATCCAGCCAATGTGTTTGCAGAAAGTGACAGCCACAGCCCTGGGTCTGAGCCCCTAGCCGTGCTCCCGGGCTGTGGTCGGACACCGCCACTGCGGCTCCCTCTCCCGCTCTGTGAGTGTTGGACTCATCCTCTGTGCTCTTAGACTGCCTGCTTCCTGCTTCTGCTCGACTTCTTCTCTCCACGCTTCCTGTTTCATTCTTTCACCGCCTAATTTAACCAATCAGCTAATTAATTAACTAAACAGCTCTTTGTTGAGTATGACAGGACCATGTGGGGCCCGGGAAACACTGGGGAATGAGGTAGACCTGACCCCTGTCCTCACAGCTGCCTGCTGAGCAAGGGAGGGCAGCATTTGCCAGGCACTGAAGTGAGGGGTCGCTGTGCCGGGAGCTGCAGAGCCCCCAGGGACGGGCCTGTCACCTCTTGCCTTTGTATTTCCCGGGATGCCTGATGGTGCTTGGTACAAACCGAATGAACAGTCGAGGACGGGGCCAAGCTTTCTTCCCTCCCTCAGCTCTTCCTCCTACGCGGCAGTCAGCGTGTTGGGAAAGGCACACTCAGACTCAGTGGCCGTGTGGGTGCCCCGGGCAGCTGTGAGAGAGACCGTGTGACACAGCTTTTCTACTCTGTCCTTCCAGTGCCCAACATCAGCCTGGATGTGCTGCAGCCTAGTTTTCCTGAGATCTTGCTGGAGTCCCACATGGTGATGATCCGGGTACTGTGCCCCCGCCCCCGCTTGGTGACTTCTCTGAGAGTGCTCGTTTAGTTGGCCTTCAGAGGCATTTCCACTTGTCACAGGACGCTGATGGTGATGAAGACGATGATGATGGTGATGACAACAGCGATGGTACCAGTGAAAACCTATGTAGCCCTTAGGTGCTGGGCACTGCTCTAAGCTCTGTACATAAGCTGACTAATACTTATTACAGTCCTATGGAAACTTGTTCCCAGTTTACGGATGAGGGCGTTGATGCCCAGAGAGATGAAGGCCTTGCCTGGAGTCCCCGGGCTGAGTGTCAGAGGTGGGCCCAGGTGTCAGAGCCAGGCCGGTAGCCTCTCGGGGGCAGTGCGAGTAAGTGATGCATTTTTCTGCCCTCAGGGATGCTCAGATCTGCACAAGGGGCGGAGCTCTGCGAATCAGAGGGTCCTTAGGTGAAGATTCTGAGATACTGGTAGTTCCTTCCATCCTGTGAAATTTTGAGCAATTAGGATGCGTAGCTCATTTGAGTGTGTTGTTTACATACGGCGCAAAACCCTAACCGTGAGCCCTTCATGTTCCTAGGCAGAGACCTGCCGTTTAGGGGCGTGGCTGATTGTCTTAGGGTGTTCTGAGACCCATTGTTTGTGCTCTCTATCCTTAGTAGCTGACAGCAGCTGTGACATCAGAGGTCTGAGAACATTTGAGGGAGGGAGTCATTACACTGGGGAGTTTCACCCACTAGCTTGGCTTTCCCCGGTGCGTGGGACACACCCTGCTGCAGTGGGCTGCTCGGGGGAAACCCCTTTACTCCGGTGGAGGAACAGCCGGCGTTCTGCAGGGACCACGTTTGGTGTCACTGTATCCCCACCCTCGGTGGCAGCTGCTGTTTTCCCTCTGGCGAGCCGTTGTCGAGTGGACTTTTCTGGAATGGTGATGTAAGCAGTGTCAGTGAGTACAGTTGACTTCAATCACCAGATTAAATTTAAAAGTTCAACTTCTGTCATTTCTGCACATTGGGAGGTGATGAGTTGACAGCAAATCATCTCTGGGTCATGTCTTCTCTGACTTCCTGCTTGTAGCTGTCACTGTGGCCTGATGACACAGCTCCTTTGAATGTGTGCCTGTCAGTCAAAGTATCATTCTAGGTCTGGGTAGAATTTTGAGACTAAGTCTAAACAATCTCATTCGGTTTTCCATTATCGAAGAGGTAGAGTCCAATAAGGAGAGGGGCATTTATTTTATTGTCGAAGAGGTAGAGTCCAGGAAGAAAAGGGACACAGGGGACCTTTCTTACTTAACTGATGTGGAGTCGGGATGGGAAGAGAGATCAAACCAGTCCAGACGACAGAAACTGCAGTGCAGAGCGATTTTCCGCCAGCCGAGAGGAGGGCCGAGGGCCTGGGTGGGGAGGTCCTGGCGGGGTCAGCCTGGACAAGCCCGCTGCAGGCGTTCAGCATAGAGAACGATATACAAATGCATGTGCCTATGATGGTTACAGATTTTTCCTTCCTTCCATGTCTTGGTTTAGTAAAGGAGCTGGGTTTCTCGGAGTGTAATGTAGAGAAGAGGGTGCCCTTGGCTTATTATAGCTCTGGCTGGGGTCCCTGAGTTTGGGACTGGGCAGTACTGATTTGAAGGAATTGATACCCCTCAGCTGGTGCTCTGGGGTCCAGAAGGATGCATTCTTCACTCTGGGGCCTTTGCCACGGCCATAGCGGTTCAGGGGCTGTGCAGGCACCTTTGTCCCTGGAAGAGCAGCTCAGCTGTTGTGTGGGGGCCTGAAAGTGATTTCCAACCTCTCAGGTGGTCGGATTAGTGAGGCACCGGGTGGTGGTTCACTGAAGCAGACTTTCTGGGTCTTTCTTCTTTTAAAAAAGATTTTATTTATTTTTTTAGAGAGAGGAGAAGGGAGGGTGAAAGAGAGGGATGATTGATGTGAAAAACATCTATTGGTTGCCTCCGACATGCCCCCATCCAGGGACCTGGCCTGGGACCCAGGCATGTGCCATGACTGGAAATCAAACTGGTGACCTTTCAGTTTGCAAGCTGGCACCCAGCCCACTGAGCCACACCAGCCAGGGCCTGGAACTTTCCTGGGCTAGACTAGCGGTTCTCAACAGAGGGTGATTTTGCCTCCCAGGGGATATTTGGCAATGCCTGGAGACGTTTTTGGTTGGCATAGCTGAGGGTTAGGGCTGCTTCTGGCATCCAGGGGGCTGAGGCCAGGGATGCTAAACATCCTACACTGCGCAGGACAGCCCTGCACTGCAGGCTTCTCCAGCCCCAAATGGCAGTGCGGCTGAGGTGGAGAGACCCAACCTGAGTCACAGCACCTCACTCCTCTTTGGGAAAACGCCTCTCGGTGTGTCCTGATGATGAGGCGGGTGCCAGTCCTGGAGGTTAGGGTCCGGGGTCCTGATCCTTTTCTGTCTGGTTTTGCCGTGTAGACCCAGGTGGTTAGGTGTTCTTGGCAGCTGGATTGAAGGAGCTGAGTGCGCACTTTCGACCGCAGTGATAGCCCTTCCGGTGGGTAGAGTGTGTCTCTGGAGGGCAGAGACCCCCTAACTTCTTCCTGTGGAAAGCACAGGCGCTCAGGTAGCACATGGATTTCAGCAGAGCTGCGGTATCACAGTGTCATGGTGGGGATGTTTAGGGGGAAAAACGTCTACAAAGTCTGGGAGGGCCAGTGGTTTGCAAAGCTTACAGCACTAGTCTAAAGTACGATTGTCAAATTCAGGGACTCAGCCATGTTCCTGGGCCTGTGTTCGAAGTTGGCCTTCCGAGGGGAGGAGTATGTCAGCCCTGGTTTATATGCCTCCTCCTCGCCCTCTCGCACCTGTCCTTGGCCTGCCAGACGGGCACATGTTCTGTGCCCGCAGGAAACAGACCCCTCATTCCTCTTCCTCTTGGGCAGAGGAGGTCCGACAGACTCTCGGGTGGGGATTGGAGGCCCGTGTATTGGGACAAGTAAGGCCGTTGTGTAGGCGGGTGGACAGTGACAGAGAGTGGGCACCTGGTCCTCCCCACAGGGAGAAAGGAGAGAGGGTTTCTCCTGACGCTTGGCCATTTATCAGAGAACCTGTGCCACCCTTCTCTGTCAGCCCCTCGATCGGTCTTGACCAGCTTTTCTTTTTTTTTCATTTATTTTACTTTATTTTTTATTTTTATTTTTATTTTTTAATTACTTTATTGTTGTTTTGACCAGCTTTTCTTTGCCACCTTTCTGCAGGGGAACAGCGGTCTCAAACCCAAGGACAATGAATTCACATCCAAACCCTGGCACTGGCCTGTCAACTACCAGGTAGGGCCTGAGGCTAGAGCTCCTCCCAGGAAATGGAGCCAAGAAAGGTCCCATTGAGACTTGGTGCAGGTGGGGTGACAGGGCGAGGCCTTGCTGCCTGGCTTGGGGTGGCTGGAGACGGGGCTCTGTGTCCTGCCCTGGTTCTGGCCCAGCCTTCCCAGAAAGCTCACGAAGGCTTGGTGCACTCGGAGCCTCCTGCCCAGGCTCCCTGTCTGTGAAAGGTGACTGGTCTCCCTCCCCCTGGAACACGGGCAGCTGGGAAGAGCTGGGCCCCAGATCAGCATCCTGTCCTCTGCTCCCAGGGCCTGCGCTTCTCAGGGGTCAATGACACAGACTTCCGTGTGTATCTGCTCGGCAACCCGGTGAGTGCCCGTATGGGCCTGGTTTGGACCCTCCCGCTGGCCACAGAGATCTGCGGCTTTCTTCTCACTGCCCGTCCTTGCCTCCACGCAGGTGGTGTGGTGGCTGAACCTGGTGAGCCTTGCCCTCTACCTCCTCTCAGGGAGCATCCTCGCTGTCGCTGTGCAGAGAGGGGCGCATCTGCCTGCGGAGGTTGAAGGTCAGGTCCCTGGGCCTCCCCCTCCTGACCTGGTTGCTGGCAGGCAGGGTGCCTGCAGACAGGGGAAGGCCTGCATGTGGACGGGCCACTCTTTCCCTTCTCCTTTGCTTCTTAAAGCTGTCACCAAGTGCCTGGTGCTGTGTTGAGCACTGCATCCTCTCAGCAACCCTGGAGGGTAGGGATTATTGCCCCCACTCCGTGTATCAGGAAACCGAGGCACAAGAGGTTAAGAAACTTGTTGCGGGGCACATGCTTGTAAGTGCTAGAGCTGAGGGTCAAACCCAGGCAGCCTGCATTTGGTGTTTACTTTTAACCTCTGTGCTCTGTACAGAGCTGCCCACCTTTTCTCTTCTGCCCCCTCCTTGTTCCCTGGCCCCGTCCTCTGGTGGCAGAGAGAGGAGCCCGCGAGGCCGTTGGTGGGCCCCATCCTGGTGCTGTACCTGGTAACTCAGCTGCCAGGCCATGGGCCACAGCGCCTGAGACACTCGCACAGGCTGTCTTGGCCTCTGTAGCCCCCTGTCTGAATGGCCGAACCTCAGACTCCCTCCTGTCTCTCCTCCACCGTACTCTCTCTCTGCCCTCGCCTGGCCCATCTGCTGCTGCCAAGACCTGCATGTCTGCAGAGAGGTGGGAGATGGAGGTGGGGGGAAGCTGTCTCTAGGGTGTGCAGGATTTTGGTCATGTTGGAGGCCACGCTGCCTCCTGCTGGTGTTTGGCACCCCTGCCCTGGGTGCTGAGACCTCGCTGGGTTGGGTGGGTAGTGAGCAGGGCTCTTGAGAGCCAGCTGCTCCTCTCTTCTGCCGGCTGCCGGAGAGTTGTTCAGCTTGGTCCCAGGGAGGGAAGGAAGGCCCCGTTAGGTGGTGTGGCCTCTTCATGTCACACAAGGAAAGGGCAGAGCTGGCCTCCAGCCCAGGTTCTCTGCCTGCCTCTGCCTGCTGACTGGGGTTCTGCCCCTTGGGCTCAGGGCTGTCCCAGGTACTGCTGCGAGGAGGCGGTCAGCTGCTTCTTGGCTGGGTGCTCCACTACTTCCCGTTCTTCCTGATGGGCCGGGTCCTCTATTTCCACCACTACTTCCCCGCCATGCTCTTCTCCAGCATGTTGACAGGTCAGCACTGCTCCCCTGGACTGTGTGGTAAGGTGAGGGCGGTGGGTGGGGGAGAGGCCCCCTAGAACAGCAGAGCTGAGAGTGCATCTCTCTGATGGGCGGGGCTGGGTTTCTCTCCTGTCCGCCAGCCATTCTGTGGGACACTCTCCTGCGGCTGTGTGCCTGGGGCCTGGCCTCCTCTCCTCTGGCTGGTGGCATCCACGTGGTGGGAGTCCTGATCCTGCTTCTGGGAACTGCCTACAGGTGAGCATCCCCTGCACTTTGCATTGCTGCTGCCCAGCCCCCACCCTGATGCCTCAGCCCTGGGTGTGTTTCAGAGCCCCCTGGGGTGCTCTCAAAGCGTGCTGGTGCCTGGGCTCCGTCTCCAGAGGTTCGACTCACGGGAGCCCAGTTTGGGCCCCATCAGCCACAGTTTTCAAAGCTACCCAGGGGACCCTCACATGCAGCCAGATGGGAGAGTCGTGGGACTAATTCTGCACTCTTTCCTTTTCCCGGTGGTTCCCAGCTTTTATACGGCCAGCCTACCTGGAGGACACCCCTCCTCAGTCACAGTGGCTCCCTCCTGGGACAGCGTGCAGTGGGGTCAGGGAGAGGGTGGGTCCTGGGGTGAGGGGCATGTGGTGTGGCTCAGAATAACCGGAAGGAGGGTGTTGTTTGGAAAGCCACCCTGTCTCTCCCCTCCTTGTGAGTCTCACAGACTGCCTGTGGGGAGTCTGCCCTGTTGGGGCGAGGGGGCCACAGAAATGTGTGAACGGGAATGGTGACCTGTGCCCTGAGAGCACTTCTGCATTTTAACAAGCACTCTGGTCTTTCTCCTGGGCCTCTGGGGAGGAGCCCTTTCCCATATTGTCATTAAGTCAGCGTCTGCTAAGCTCTCAGGCTAGTGTGTCGATGGCAAACTCAGACAGGCAGGGTGACGAGAGGGAATAGGGCTCATAGGTGGAGAAGCTCCCAGCAGGAGGAGTGCGTCTCAGAGGTCTGGGGGGCTTCTGGTCCCCACGGAGGCCCCGGGATGCCAACTGCCTCCCTCTGGACTCTCTCACACAGCTTCTACCTCTTCCATCCTCTCGCTTATGGAATGGTCGGTCCCCTCGCCCAGGACCCCCGAAGTCCGATGGCAGGACTGAGGTGGCTGGAATCATGGGACTTTTGAAGCTACTGCAAGGACTCCAGCCCCAGTCCAGGAACTTCCTGGGGGACAGCCAGCTGTGGAGCCAGGCCCCAGACCCTCCAGCTATGGCAGGAGCTGCCTGAGGAATCCTGTTGCCTGCTAGGGCCACGTTCCAGGAGCAGACCCGGACTTCGCCCCAGCACTAGAGGGAGCTGCAGCTCTGCCTGCAGATTCTACCGCTGGCACTGGCTCAGTCCCGGAGGACAGGAGAGCTCCACTCAGGCCCGTTTCCCCCACGCGTGCCGCCTAAGGAAGGATGAGTGTGCAAGAGAGCAGGTGGGAGTATGAGGGCACATTTGTCCACACACTTGTGGAACGTAGACTGTGACTACGGACAGCTGAGTGTCACACACTCTAAGAAATAGTCCAGGGTGACAGTCGTATTTTCTGGTATCTTTTTCACACTGAATTTGGTTTGCAAGTAAGGCCCAGCAACAATCCCCTGACCTCCAAGAGGGCTGAGGGCACCGACCCCACCTTGAGACGTCAGCATGAATGAGCAAGTATGGCTGAGTGCCCCCACCCCAAGCTGGAGGGTGGCGTCCCTGTGGCCTCCCCATGTGGCTGCCACCGAGAAGTCTGCATGGCAGCAGGTGGCCGGACTTCCAGCTGCAGTGTGCACAGGGGACCGGGCTCCAGCACGAGGCAGCCGAGGGTCCACCAGCCCTTGGTCGGCCCTCTAGGCCCTTGGCTCCTCACTCTCTGAGACTGTCACTCGATGAGGTTGGCGGGAGGAATGGCGCCCTATCCGTGGCCGCTCTGGTTTCCCGGGCCCTGGGTGCCGGAGGCGGTTTCTCGCTACCTGTGCTTTCTCTCTGCATCCAGCCTGGCTGTGACAACAGGACAGATGCGTTCTTCTGGTGGCTGGGGCGCCCTTGGGCCCTTGCTGGGCAGCTGGCGTGGGTGTGTGGCAGAGCTGGGGCCTGTGTGGCACTGGTGTCACTCACTCGTTGTTCCCTGTTTTTACTTCTCAAATCCTCCCCTGCTGACACCCCCTCTCCCTCCCCTTCATTCCCCTTCCTCTGTGTCACGGTCTCACCAATCTCTTTTTCCCTGAAGACCCCGAGCACCTAGAAGCACACCAATGCTTCTCCTCTCTCTCACTTCAAAGCCCGGCAAAAAGCTCAGAGCTGTTCCTTTTACTTCCTCCCCAAATGAAAGGGATTAAGAAAACCCTGGGGTCGCAACAGAACCAACTCAGGGCCAGCCCTCCCGCCTGCCTTCCCCTCCCAGTGCGTGACAGCGTATTTATTTGGTCTCAGAGGACCGTGATGCTTCGAGGTTAATGCTGAGTCCCCGCCACACTCCATCTTCCCTCCTCTGTAGCCCCTACCAACTCTGACAGGGTCACAGCTCTTTAGAGCATCATCAGAGGCGGTTGCCACGGAGACTGGAAATTGGTCCTGGGGACAGGCTGTGCTCCCTACTGGGCGATGGGGAGGGAAGCTTCTGGCCATGCATGGAGGTTCAGACCAACCATCATTAATGTTAATAGAGGAAATACAGCAATATCAAAAGCAAGGCACGTTTGTTAATTAGATCTGGGGCCTGATGACCTCCCTCTCCCAGGGCTATAGCCCTTTTGACTTCCCGCAGCAGGAAGCACTGCCTCCTGTGTGCTGAGTCTGGACTGCTTGCTTAATTGCATTTCTGGAAGCCAAGGAGAAAGGGATGGAGAAACCTCTGCTCACCCCTTCCATGCTGGCACTGCCCTCCCCTCCTTCCTGTAGGTGGAGTTGGTTTCTTCTGAGCTGGGTGGGGGCAGCCACCTGGTGGGCTCCTGGAGGTAGCTCACAGGAATCTGTGCTTGGCCCTGTGCAATGACAACCAGGAGGTAGCCGATGTTCCCTTGTGCCTTGTATTTCCTAATAGAAACTCTTGGGAAGGGGGGGTTCTGAAGGAGCCAGAGGGGCAGCCACTCTGAGCGTGGTTGAGGAAGGGGGGCAGACCCCCCCTCTCAGGCAGACCCCTGCCCATCTCTCCTGCGAATTTGTCCACGCTGGGGACAAAGGGTTCCTCTGTCTCCGCGCTGCTTTCCAAGGACGGGAGAAGGACAGTTGTCTGCTCACTCCCTCTTCTTTCTCCTTGCCCAGACTGGCAGCTACTTCTCTGGGGACAAGGCCACATGGTTTGATGCAGCTGCAAGTGCTGAGGTTCTCCTGTTGGAAGATGCTGGGAAGAGGGGCTGTGAGGGTGTGCTTTGATCTTGGCCTTCAGCCCCCCTCCCACCCTGCCCTGCCCCACCCCCACTGGGATTGGCAGAAATGGACGAGTCCCACACACCTGCTGGTGGAGGAAGAACACATGTTGGTCAGCCCAACCTCCAGCCAGCTTCTTGAGCCACATTTGATATTTTAAAAAAAATTTCCACGGATAATCAGAGGCCATTTACTTTTGTAATAAATAGCTCTTATTTTGAATGACATGTTGTTCTTGTTGTACGTAATCGAATTTGACTTGCCCTCTGGCTCCCAGGAGAAGAATGTTTCGAGTGCAGGAACCATTCTTCCATGTCTCATGTCTGAGGCTGTTCTCGTTCGGGCTGAGGCCCTGGGCTGGGCAGGGGACCCTGATTTTACCCCAGGGGGCATTTGGGCCCTCCCATGTACCAGGTTACTGGGGTCGCGTTGGTTATTTTGTCTTATTTAAATTTATTGCAAAATATGAAGCTGGGCCTGCTTTTTTTCTCTTTTTATCTGCCCACACAGTATAGAAAGGGGTGAGAGAGAAAAACAGCTGTGGACTGCTGAGACAGCTCGGTGACCCAGCATTGTTGCAGCTTCCATTCTGTCCTCATCTTGACAGGGGCCTTCTGTTGTCAGGAGGGATGTCAAGGGTCCCAAGCAGCTAGGAGCTGACTTGAATCGGACAGCGGATAGGGAGGAGAGGAGTAGCACTGCACTGAGCAGTTGGGGGTCGTCTGGGCTAAGTGACCACCTCCCACTTAGGACCAAGAGTGTTTGGAGGTGGAGGAGGGGTCATGCAGATCTGCAGCAGATGGAACATGCTGAGGATCAGCAGGTTAGAAAAGGACCAAACATTTGTGACTGGCACAGTTTAGTTTACCAAGTCCTGACACATCTGTAATGCTTAGTCTTGTAGAGGCCCAGTGCAGTCACTGCTGTTTTTGTCTCCAGCCTACCCATGAGGGACTAAATTACTTGCCTAAGTTCCCACCATTGGTAATTAGTGGAACTTGGACGAAGTACCAAGTTGGAGTTTCTCTGCCTCTCCAGCCTGGTCCTGGGTCTGGAGGCACCTTCCCAGGACACCCTGACAGATGTGCATCCCTTGAGGAGAAGGCATGGGCTCAGCGCAGGGATGTCCAGATTCAGCCCATCCCTTTGGCTATTCTGCTTCACGTGCTGACGGCTCCTTCAGGGCTCAGTGGTTCCTGGTGTGCCCAGACCAGTGGTTTTCTGGAGGAAAAGGGCCCTGATTTGTAGCATTTGTCAACTTTCACGGTGTAAATACTCCCACCGTGCCCTGTGTCGGGCTGCCAACCCGACGTTGCTGTATGAGTTGGAGGGATGTGTGCAAAGGCTCTCACAGGCCGTCCGAGAGCTGGTTCCACTGCACCGCTGACCCAGACCCGGTGACCGTGGCTAGTCTGAACTGTGGACACAGCGTTTGGTCTGAGTCCATTAAAGTGAGGGAGGCAATGGCATGTGGAGGCCCAAGGATGGGCCAGAGTGGGACCTGAGGCCAAATCCCGGCCCTCCCACTTGTGAACTGTGTGTCCTTGGGTCGGTTACTTAACCTCTTTGCCTGCGTTTCTTCAGTGGTAAAACAATGCTACAGTAAGTCGTACCTACTTTGTAGCATTGTCACGAGGATGAAAAGAATTCAGGATGCAAAAAAAAAAAATGAGGCCAGGTGCTTTGCACAGTGTCGGGACACAAATGGTCGATCGACGCCAGCCCTTTATCACTGTTGGTGATTGACCCCGACGGCAGCACTGGCTCGAGAACAGTATGTGAACTCTCCCCTCCAGTGGAACCTCCGGCCCACATCGTGGGCAGGTGCCAGGCAGGGAGGGGAGCTCCTGTGACTTCTTCCCAGCCACTCATGTGGATTCAGACCCTCCCCTCCATCTCTGGTTGGAGAGTACCACCTTGACTGCTTAGGCCCAGCCAGGTGCTCGGGCCTTTTCTCCAAGGGGAGCAGAGGTTACACTGCACTCAGCCCTCTCCCGGCTCCTCCCGCTCTGGAAAGGCAGAGCGAGTGCTGACTTCACCACTTAACTAGCTAAGGCCATTACCTCCCACTCACTTATCAGGCCCCAGACCCTGTCCCAGGGAGAGAGGAGGCAAGAAGCTCCCTCTGGTAGGCTACTGCCAGGAAATGCAAACGGGGTGGAGTGGGGGGACTCTGATGAGCCGAGTGGCCTGTGTGGAGTGTGTGGAGCATTGGGCATCTGGGAACTGAAAGGAAGTAAATGTCCCTGGAGCCATGACCTTCCTCTGTGACCTGCTGTACCTGGCTGCAGGGCCACAGTCTGCTCCTCTGGAAGTCTAGTCCCTGAGTATCCTGGCCTCCTTCTCCCTCCATCCTCTGGCCCCTTTGTGCTCTTCCATGAGGCTCTTGGACTCTTTAGGGCACCAGCCAGGCTGCTTACAGCCTTGCTCCCCTACTCCGGCCCAGAGACCTGAGATGTGTGGAGAGATGGGAGAGAGGACCAGGGGGTCCTCAGACTCCAGGGTCCTTGGAAGAGGGAGCACAGCTGGGTGGCTTCACTGGGCTGGTTTGGACGCAGTGAAGATGAGTTCCACTGAGGCCCTTAGTCCCGATTTAGGGCCAGAAGGAGAAGTTCTAGGAGGTGAGGACTCAACATACCCTGCCTAGCACAGGGCTGGCCGTGGAGCTGCAGCCTGTCCATGGCTGATGGCCCAGGACACCCAGCCACCTCCTTTAATCTGTGAAAACAGAGGAGGTGGACTGAGAGGTCCCCGGAGAGCTCGGTACCCACCCCAGGCAAACGTCTGCTAAGCACACCTGAGGAAACCCAAAGGAGTGGACAGACTGAGGAGACAGGCTCAGACACTGGCAAATAGTGGTAAATGAGGCTGAAAAATGTGCTTGCTCTCCCAGAGCTGGGCCACTGGAGCCGGGCTGGGGCCCGAGGAACGTTCATGCTTGAAAGAGAAAGTTTAGGTCCAATGGACAGGTGACCAACTTGACACCCAGAATGGCAAGCATGAGGTTCTGTGCCCGAACTTCTATGCCTGAATATAAATGGTACTTCTATTTAACCTTTTAAAAAGTCTATTAAAAATCGTGGGATAGTAGAATGTTTGAGCTTAACTCCCTCCATGTCCAGGTAGGGCAGGGCTCACAGCTGCTGCACCCCAGTCTCCCCTGCTGGCCAGGCAGAGCTGGGCTGGAATTGGAGCCCACAGATCTCTACAGACAGTCTCCGGAACACCCAGCCTAGCTGGGAAAGGGGTGGTCTGGGCGCTCCCTTGAGAGCCCTGGTGGCCCGGGACGTGGGGCGATGCCTCAGTCACATCCAGAACCAGGGCAGAGGCACCCCCACCTCAGCCCGGTCGGTCGCACAGGCAGGCTCCTTGGCATCCCCAGGTCTGAACCTGCGGAGGGGGGAGGAAGGGGCTGATAGACTCAAATGCGTCCAGGCAGTGTTCCCGTGAGGCTTGCGTACGGGACCGAATTCCTGACTAGTAAGTCGGTGGTAATAATACCACCGGTTTCCAGGTGAAAACCTGAAGCCCAGAGAGGCTCGATGATTTCTGTCAAGCTCTGAAGCCGGCGTTGCCCCTGCCACCAGGTCGCCTGGGGCCAGAGTCGATTGCCCCGAGTTGCGCTCTTTGATGGACGGAGAGGGGCGGGGGCGTGGTTGCTTTAAAGCGCCCCAGTTGGTCGGCTCCCAGCGGTGCGAGGCGGGGACTCTCAGAGCCGCTGGACACAGGGAGCAGTGGCCAGAGCAGGGTCCCCAGAAGCGTCAGAGGGGCCGGGAGGGCTGGGGCGCCTCCACCTAAGGTGGGGAAGGAAGGAACCCCTACCGGTAGAGGCACAGGGCCTGCAAGGGGTGTGGAGTGTCCCACGTTGCTGCGGAGATGGCACCATACGTGTGGTGACGGTGCTCACGCCCCGAGAGTCCCCGCCTTGTGCCCTGCATCCCTGGGGGAGCATGGAGCCCCCAGAGCCCGAGCTGATCCGGCAGAGCTGGCGGGCAGTGAGCCGAAGCCCACTGGAGCATGGCACAGTCCTGTTCACCAGGTGAGGGTGGCCCGAGAGCCCTGCGCTGCGGGAGTGCGAGGGACCTGGTCAGGAATGGGTTCGAGGCGGTTGGCCCAGCCCCAGGAGAGGGAAAACTGACCCTTCAGATGTGCGCAGAGGAGGTGCGAGCGGCAACCCCTTCTGCTCTTACCTGACCGAGGGAGCGTCTTGCTTCCAACTGCAGCACATCTGTCCCCACGAAGCTCTCTGGGGGCGGGAGTGGGTCCTCTCCATCCCCTTACACCCAACACCACCCCCGGCGCTGCGCCTCCTGAGTGTTTGTTCCTTGGATGGTAACTCCAGGGGTGCCCACCGTGGCCAGTAACGGAGGACTGTGTGCCCATCCCCAGCTCCTACAGGGGGCGTGGCCTGGATGCCTGGCTGACAGAATATGGGGTCCAGGCCCCAGGACAACGTACTTCCAGCAACCAAGGGAAGGATAAACCTTTCCGAGGAAAGGACCAAGTAGCACAGCCAACCGGGAAGGGGTGACAAACGCCCAAGTCTCAGGACTGGGAAGAGGGGTAAGGGGGGCGGGGAGGTGAATCTGTAACTTCAGCTTGAGGGTCTCCTGGCAGCCTCTCTGCCAGCACCAGAGAGGCAAGGCTCCCTCCAGCCACAGTTTTCCAGGAGCCTCCGCTCCCTAAGCTAGCCCAGAACTTCTGAGGAAGCTTTTGCAAACCCTACCCCACTCCTAGTTCCCAGGTCTCCACCCCTACCTTCCCTTAAAAGGGAAATAAATAACCCTGACTAGCCCTCCCAGATGTGGCTGAGAGCTGCTGCTTTGTGTCTCCCGCTTTGTCCCAGGTCCACTGTTTACTCAGGCATCCTCTGTGGTTGCAGCACTCCCAAGCTGTGTGACCTTAGGCAAGTTACTTAACCTCTCTGGGCTCCTGTTTCCTCTATAAAACTGGGATAACTATTGTACCCACTGTTTCGGATTGTGAGGAATACACTGGTTAACTGTGTATAAAGTACTCAATGCTCAGCAAGTGTAAGTTCTTAATACTATTGTTAGTATCACTGGCCAGCCCCCTCAGGCCTGATGAGATTAGGAGATTCTGGCCCAAGAATGGGAAGGGTGGAGAGAGGGGGCAGGGTGGGGTGGGGGTGGGGGTGAGTGGAGAGAGAGAGAGGGAGAGGGAGAGAGAGAGAGAAACTTTCTTTTCCCCACAATGTAAATGCAGGCTTTCTGTTTGAGGGTCCCTGCCCGCCCCACCACCCCTCCACTGTTTATGGAGGGGCTGCCACATGCCAGGTCCTGGGAGTGGCCTGGGGACACATGCTCTTTCTAGGAAGGAGGTGCCAGCAAAGCTGTAGAAGAGGTCTGTTCCAGGTTGGAGGATGTGCTATAGTTTACAGCCCAAACTTGGCCACTGCCGCTCCCACCACGGGTGCTTGTGGGGCTCGCTGGGGCCTGCAGGGGCTCACAGCCAGGGCTGATGGCAGGGCCTCCCCCTACAGGCTGTTTGACCTGGAGCCCGACCTGCTGCCCCTCTTCCAGTACAACTGCCGCCAGTTCTCCAGCCGGGAGGACTGCCTCTCCTCCCCTGAGTTCCTGGACCACATCAGGAAGGTGAGGGGACGGCCCTGCTGGAGTGCCCTCTGAGATCCAGCAGAGTGCTTTTCTGGGAGAGAACGAGGGACTGGGGAGAGCAGAAATTACTTCCGCGTCCTGCCCCAGCCTGGTCTTCCCGCCTCCCGCTCCGTCCCTCTGTGCTGAGCTGGGCCCAGGCTGGGGCACCAGGGTCAGCCTCCTCCACTCTGTGCTCAGTCAGCTGGCCCCAGCTCTGTCATTGCCCTTGGCCTTGACCCCGGCTCCTTCAGGTGGTGCTGGCACTCATCTACTAGGGGCCCTCTGCCTGTGAACACCAAGCTAGGGTTTTCTTCGAGACTCTCACAGGGCCTCAGTTTCCCCTCGTCCCAGGCAGACAACACTGTCTTGCAGGCGTGTTTAGGGCTTTGAGCCCCACAGAAGAGGGGGCTCCTTTCAGTGTGTAGCCTTAGTAGTTTGGCCATCACACATGGAGAGCCTACTGTGTGCAGACACACGTTGCTTTCCATTTCTGATCCTCGAAAACCGAGGGTCCTGGTGACCTCTCTTACCTCCAGCTGAGACCCCCAGGTTCTGGACTGTGGCTGTGGGCAGGGAGATTACTCTGGCCATTCTGTTTCACTGTCACTTGGCCTTGACAGGTGATGCTGGTGATTGATGCTGCGGTGACCAACGTGGAGGACCTGTCCTCGCTGGAGGAGTACCTGGCCGGCCTGGGCAGGAAGCACCGCGCAGTGGGTGTGAAGCTCAGCTCCTTCTCGGTGGGTAAAGGGGCTCTTCTCTTTCCCGAGCTCTCCACCGGAGGCCACCACTCTCTGCTAGCCCTCCCTTATCTCCACCTTTCTATACCCTTACGTGACTCGGGCTGGGGGCCTTGTTACATGCCTGCTGTGCAACCCTGGTGCTGCTTTGACCTCTCTGAGCCTCGAATTCTTATTCTCTAGTGTGACTTCTCTCAGAAACACAGAAAGTTAAGGAACCCGTGGGATTCACTTGTCTGCTCAGTTTTTTATTGCTATGTATAAGACCATACCAAACAAACAGGGATTTCTAATTTCTCTGGACTCAGTGGGGTGGGTCTTCTGCTCCAAATGGTGTGGCTTGAGTTACTCATGCAGTGCATCCAGCTGGGAGCTCAGCTGGGGAAGGAATGTCCAGTATGACCTGTCATCCTTGCAGTCCCTCTCCCTGCGGCCTCCTCATTTGGGGACGCAGCCGAGCTCCTGTCCAGGGCCACAGCTGGGCTGTAAGAGGAAGTGTTCCGAGAGGAGAAGCCCGCGTGTGCAAGTGCTTTCCGGGCTCTGCTTGCATTACTCTTGCTGATGTCCCATGGACCAAAGCCTGTCACACAGATGAGCCCTGGGTTAAGGTGGAGGGCTCCTGCTCAAGGCCAAGTTCACTGGAGGTCACTGACGTGATGGTCTACCACATAGTCCAGTCACCTTGCCAGATGGTAAGCCCCTTGGGGAAGGGACCAAATTTGTCTTGTCCTCTCTCTCCCCAGCACTAGCACAGGGCCTGGTCTTCAGTGGGTAGTCAGTCAATATTTGTGGCATAAATCAGCCATATTTTATTACGACGAATAACAAGTGAGGGCCGTTATTTTTGTTGAAGGCCTACTGTGTGCAGATGCTGTGCTAAGAGCTTTTTATAGATGATCTCAGTTAATCATTTCAACAATCCAATGAATCAGAACTTTTTTTTACTTTGTCCGTTTAACCGATGCAACAGCTGAGGCTCAGAGAGGTGGCACAACTTGCTCCAGGTCACAGTTCATAAACGGCGGAGTCAAAAGAGAACTCAGGCCCATCGGCTGCAGAGCCTGGGCTCCGAACACCGTGAATGCTGCCTGGCAGAGGGGCAAACTGAGGCCTATGGGTGATGACTTGGCTTGGTCTGAGCTGGGGGTCCCAGGCAATGCCTCCGCCTTGCTCACGGGGTGATCACAAGTCTGGGAGTGGGGTGAAATGCTTCGTTCACTATAAGCCTCACATTTCAGGGAGAAAGTGGGTACAAAGTGGTACCCAAGGATTGGGCCAGAGTCCTGCTCAGGGGAGAAGAGAGGCCCAGGAGCCCCTCCCAGCCGCAGACCTCAGTCTTCTCACCTGGGGAGTGGGGAGATGCCTTCCTGCCTTCCGCAATGACAGTGCCCCTTCCTCTGCAGACGGTGGGCGAGTCCCTGCTCTACATGCTGGAGAAGTGCCTGGGCCCCGCCTTCACGCCGGCTATGCGAGCAGCCTGGAACCAGCTCTATGGGGCTGTGGTGCAGGCCATGAGTCGCGGCTGGAATGGCGAGTAAGAGGCAGCGTCTGCCCAGCGGCTTCCACCTGGTGGCCTTCATCTGTCTGTGTCTATCTGTCGGTCTGTGTCTGTTGTAGCCCAGGCTCCCCTAGGCCTGCCTGCGTCTTGCTCCTTGTCCCCTTGGCCATGCTGGAGAGGTGATGGAGCAGGCCTGGATCTCTACCGCTGCGCCCCCCAAAGTACAGACAGGTGGCTTTTCCTTTAGCAAAGGGTTTCTGGGTTTTCCTGCATCCTTAGTGGCTTCTTCCTTGCCTGCTTTGTTTCTCCTTTGGTATCTCTTCTTCTGCCATGAGGAGGAGCAGCATTTTGGTGGCATTGGTGGCCTGGAGCCAGGAAGGTATAGGGCTCTTCTGTCAGCCCCACTTTTTGGGTGAGTCTGGACCAAGTCGGGGAGCAGGATGGCTGAACTCCAGGCACCTTCTTTAATGCTTTTCTCTCCCAGGGTGTTTGCTTTTCACAAGGAAAGGGGAGGGATAGCTTTAGCTTTCGTGGTGAAATCACAGGCAGATCAGCAGGAGAACTACTGAGGAAGGGACAGGTGAGGCTCTGTGAGGGGCTCATTGGGGCCTCAGGGACCTACCACGGTGTCCCTGCAGTATTCCCCCTTCCCTCACTCAGCACTTCTGATGGCAGCTCCCTCATTGTTGCTCTGTAGGAACCAGCTAGCCAGCCAGGGTGGGGTGGCACTGTGAAGGCCAAGGAAGGAGGGGCGACTTCATTCCAAGGGACCTGAGTCTCCTCCCTCCAGCCCTCCTTTCTGCTCCTGCCCACACTGTCGGCAGGCCCACAGTGCCCCATCTTTCATACTCGGTGTGTGCTGGCACTCAGGTGGGTGGGTAGACGAGAAAGCAGCCCCTCCACCTTTGCCCTGAGCTGCCTGCACTTTTATCTTTTGCTCCATGTTGTGGTTGTGTAAACTCCTGAGGAATAAACCTCTTCTGTGTGCCTCTCTGACCCTCTGGGACTGGTCTTTTCTTGGGTGTCAGCTAGTGTCAGATGAAGCTGCAGAGTGTTGGATCTCGGGCAGGGCAGGAGGGTGGGGTCAGGAGGGCCACTGTGAGAACAGGCAGAAAAGAAAAGGGCCCGGGAAGCCAATGGTGGGGATGGAGCTAGGGGTCTGTGGTGGAAATTGCCTGACCAGGCACCAAATCCAGTTCTTCTTCTGCCTGGGCTGGACTACATTTCCCAGCCTCCCTTGCAATGAGATGGGTCATGTGACTAGGTTCTGGCCAATGGAATGTGTGGACATGGATGCTATTCCCAGACCTAGAACCCCAAACTCCTACAAGTTTCTCTGTGCTCTGTCATCCTGCTGCTGGTTTGATGCAGACCTCCCGGTGACCTTGAGGGCCATGTGTTGAAGCTGCAGGGCCATTAGCTGGAAGGAGCCTGGGTCCCTGAGTCACTGCTTGGAGGAGAGAGCCCATTAATCAGAAGTGCCTGGTGGGGCCCAGGTACTTCTTCTGCAGGTAGAGCAGGGACTCACTCATTTTGAATTTTACAGGAAAGAGACATAAAACTTGTATTGTGTTTGTGCCATTATACATTTGGGGGTCAGGGACCTGGTAGTGCCCCTGCCAGGGATAGGAATGGGCCAGGTGCCAAGAGAGCAGCAAACGGCACCAAAGACTCTAGGGGAAGCTCATAGATCTTCCTTGGAGGGGAAGGTGCTGATCGTCGGGCGGGCTTTTAGAGAACATTAAGTGAGTTAACCTGGAGTGTCTATTGGAGTTGAAGAGCAGATGTGTGTGTGTGTGTGTGTGTGTGTGTGTGTGTGTGTGTGTGTGTGTGTGTTTTGGTTCAGGAGGGCCAGGCAGACAGGGGGCCTGGGAAGGGAGCAGCATTAAGAGTGGACATCATGTCAACAATTTTGGGGTTAGCCCCCATCCCCTGCTCCTGGCCTCCAAGGTGTGGGGTCCTGGAGCTAGGCTGGAAGGGCTGTACTCAGGCCACTGCCCTCATCCTGAGGCTTCAGTTTTCTCAGCAAGACTGAGGCTGCTGCTGCCAGCAGAGCCTCCCAACTCCCAGCCAGGCTCAGGTGGTGAGGCCTGCAGGCACTGGGGCTGGAGCGCGTTGGGAGTGTCTTCCCATTGTGGCGCTGAAAGCGGGTTTTCCTAGAGCCCCACAATCGCCACTGAGACGGGGCCTCCTCCAATGTGTGATCTGATAACCGCTCAGACTCGGGAGGCCATGCCTGGCCTACGGTCCTTGAATGTCTGGCACCCACTCACGTGAGTGGGGTGACGTGGCTTTGGAAAGACTGAACACTCTCCTCTGACCTGTGTCTTCAGCCATCTTCAGCACGAGTGCTTTTCACCTCTCTTGAAGGCTACCCTTCTGCTTGTGCGTGTGTGCGCGTGCGCGTGTGAATGCGTGTGTGCTTGTGTGTGTAGGGCGTAGTTCCTTCCTTCTCTCAGCCCTGCAATCCTCTCTCTTGTATTCCTCCTCAGTCTGTCAGTTCACATGTCCCATCCTGTACAAAGAACCACCCCAGCTACACCCCTCTTCTCTCTCCAGCTACCACCGTTTCTTTATTTCCTTTGACAGCAAAACTCTTCAAAATAGTTGACTTTCCCTGCAGTTTTTCATTTCCTCACTCGTGAGTAAACAGGAACTATCTCACCAGGCTTTCAGCCCCACCCCTAACCGGTCACGGTAAAGGTCATCAACAACCTTTATCCTGTGAAATTTAGGGTCAGGTCTCAGCCCCCATCTCGCTCTCCTGCTCAGCTGCACTTGGAAGAGTTGATCACTCTTCCCTTTATTTTTAAACTTTTTATGATATAAAAAATTGTTCACATACACAAAAATCAGAGCCTAATCCCCGTGTGCCTTTCGCCCAGCATCGATGGTGAGCGCTCAGGACCACCCCCCCACCCCTTTCATGTTGCTGGAGAGTTTTAAAGCAAATCCCAGACTTCCTGTCCCTTCGCCCGTGAAGTCTTCTATATGACCTGCTAGCTAATACTTTTTTCACTTCTTAACCCACGTCGTCAACACACCTACCAAGAGGAATAGTACCTCCTCAACCTCACCTAATGCCCAGCCCAGGTTTGAAATCCCCTGTTGTCTCAAAGATGTCTTTCTGCAGCTGGTTTGTTCAACTCGAGGTGTGACCAAGGGCCACACGCTGCATCCTGAGTGTCTCTTACACTTTCCATTCTCTACCGCCTCTCCCCCACCCCCTATGCCTTTGAGTTGTGAGAGAAGCCATCTTGCTTGTCGAGCGGCATGCCCAGCATTCTGACGGCTGATGCTTCTCCGTGGCATCTTTGAACTCATTCTTCTACGGCCTGTGTTTACTGTCAAGAGTGGCTGGAGCTGAGGGATCCCTCCTTCCTTCTGGAGGCCCTTTCTTTCCCCGGCTTTAGGGACATCGGGCTCTCCTGGTTTTCCTCCTTCCTTGCCGCTTCTCCTCCTGCTCAGCCTCCTGTAGGGATGCTCCTCCCAGCTGCCTTGGACCTCCTGCTACCCCCATTTGCCCATGCAGAGGTCTCAGCCAGTCCATGCTTCAAACATGCCAATGAGTCTGAGGTGTACGTCACCTCCCTACCTCTCCCCTACTCCAGACTCCAGTGTCCGGTTACCTGCCCGACATCCCCGCAAGGCATCTCAAATGTGACATGACCCAAATAGAGCCAGGTATTTTCCCCACACTCGCCCTTTCCAGCATCCTCGGGTACACCAGTTCACCCCAGTTGTTCAGGTTGAAGAACTGGGAGTCATCCTTTCTTCCTTGCTCTCTTTCAGACTCCACATTTAATCCATCGTCAGACTCTAGACTGGATTCTCTACCTCTTTCCTTACTTACTGCCCTGTCCTTGTCCGCACTGCCATATTCTTTCTCCTGATGCTTCCAACAGAGCCCAGCAGGGTTTCTGCTTCCATCCTGTCCCCACCCAGTGGCTATAGTGATCACTTCAATACCTAACAGGATCATGTCACTCCTGGGGTCAGAATCCTCCAGGAGCCTCCCCTCTGACTGTAGTAAACCCTAGGGTCCTGACCAGGACCCACAGAGCCCTGCCACCCTCGCAGCCCTCGCCTCACTCTGCTCCAGCCACTCCGGCCTCCCCATCCCTCCTCGGGCACTGCAGACCTGCCTGACTCCCTCCCTGCATCGTCTGCATGCCCAGCCTCTCCTTGGCCTCTCCTCAGCCTCCCCCTGCCCTCCTGCTGATGTTGGCTGAGGATGGTGCAGACCTCAGCCCTGCTGGCCACTCTGGGGGCCTACTCTGGAAATCTTCATCTGGTCAAATGTGGCTTCTAGTCTAGCCAAAAGCCCGCTCTCAGGGCCCAGCACTCACCCTGGGGCTTCTCTGGCCAGGGGAGGCTGCCGCAATGGCACCTGGGTAGTGCACAGTCCAGAAAGGTCTCCTTTATTGCTCAGGGATCTCTCAGGGTACCCACAGCAGAAAGAGTGAGGCAAATTTACTTCCCATCTCTCCAGTAGACCAGCCAGCACTTCCAGGCATTTCCCTGTGAGGACAGGAGCCACCAAAGCTCTCAGGGGTGAGGGGACCCCAGAAAGGGCAGCTCTGGCCCCAGGGACCAAAGCCATGAAGGTGTGGTGCTTCAGCCCAGTGACCTCAGGGAAGTCCGTCCCTTAACAGCTCCAGCTCCTTCCAGGTAGAGGGAAAGCCCTGCTGGGCAGGTCCAGATGCAGAGGCACAGGCCAGCAGAGGTCGGGAGACTGTTTATTCAAGGCACGGTCACAGCATTAATAACAAGAAGGTTCAGCATTCTGGCACATTCCTTTAGTGGTAGTGGCCAAGGGAAGTCCATACCCTTCACCCGGGTCCCCAGGGGATGCAATGCTGCTGATAGGCACTTGGCTTCCAGAAGCATCTGAGGAAGACGCAGGCAGGTGTGGGGCTGCTCCAGACCCAGTGGGGCACTTCTCGAAGGCTCTAGGCAATACCAGGTCCCCCTATCCCGGAGGCAGCTCCCTCCAGAATGGACCAAGTCTGAGAGGGGGTGCTTCAGTGGACAGGTAGGGGAGGGGCAGCTGGGCAGTGGGCCAGCAGGCTAGGTGGAGGCCAATGCGTGAGGCAGGTATGGGCTGAGAATGAGCTGGAGGGCAGGTGCCTGGTTGTGGGCTGTAAGGAGCCAAAGCATGCCCGTACCCCACACAGTGGTCAGCAGTGGTCTAGCAGTGTGGTGGGACCTGGCCACTGTCCTAGGTCTCTAGGAGGGGTAGAGGGGTAGAGTGGACTCTGGAATTTTCCTAACATCTGCCTTCTCTTAGAACCAGTCTGCACTTGACCCAAATTCAGAGGGGAAAGCCCCAGACACGCTGCCATGTCATCTGCTGGGACCCTAGCCACAGGCAGCTTCCTCAGGCTGCCTGGTGGGCAGTGGGAGCAGAGAGGAGGGACAGCAGCAGAAGCAGCAGGAACAGCCCAGCAGGGGCCGCAGACTAGAGGCAGGTGCCTGCAAGTAGTGCCCTGTGAAGGCGAGCCCTCAGGCCAGCTGCTGCCAGGGCTCCCTCCTCACACACCAAGTACACACTCTGGGGGTTGGGCAGTGCCTGCAGCTCCCTGCTGGGGCCCTGACCACCCTGCTCTGGAAAGGACCCGTCCCCTGTGGGCTGGTGAAATGCCAGGGGGAGGGGGCCATGTGACCCTTGGTTTATGAAGGGCTGGTTGGGGATAGTTTCCTCCTTTTCCCAGCTAGACAAGGAGGGGAGAGAGTGTCCCTTCCTAGCAGACTCAAGCTCTTGGAAAGATGCCTCAAGCCAAAGTCTGGGCCAAGGAGAGTCTATGGGCTGAAGCTTGAAACTTCTGGAGCTGGGATGTGGGCAAGGACGAAGGACAGAGCCCAGGTGATCTGACTTCAGGGGCATCCATGTATCTGGGACTCAGGGACAATGCCCAGGTGAGAGGCGCCTGGGGCCCACCTTCAGCAGATGGCTTCGAGGAACCTTGCCTTTGGAGTACAGGTGGCAAACACAAGGCCCGTGGGCCGAGTCCAGCCCTCCACCTTGTTTTATCCAGCCTGGCACCTTGTTTCTACCCAGCGGCGGCGCCAAGCTCTCGCTTAACTGTTAAGGAGTAGTTACATGTATACAGTCCTAAAATCACATCCGGCCCTTTGAAGGCGACTGTGAGGCTGATGTCGCCCCTGGCGAAAGTGAGTCTGACGCCCCTGCCTTGGAGGAAGGAGCACAGCAGAGCTTGAGAGCATGCAGACCCCACTCGACTTGGCTTGTCCTGGTCCACTGAGGCCCCGGCGGCCCTTCACTATGTCCTCCTCTGCTGGACTGCCTGGTAGTCCAGATGGGGAGTCCAGATGTCCCTAGAGGCAGAGGCCTGCCTCCCTCCACCTGGGGCAAAGGTGCTGGGTGTCTGCAGCACTGTTTCTGCTCAGGACGTGGCTCCAGGCGTCAGGACGGGGGAGCTCTAGGAGGGCTTACTCTTCGAGAAAGGGCTTCTCTGTGGCAGACACAGCCCCACCCCAACCTCAGCCCTCGCAGGACATCGCCAGGACTACCCTGGAGACCCCTTGAGTGGCCTTCAGTCTGAGAGTAGAGGAAGGGCCCTACCTGGTGGGCCGGGAATGGCCAGTGCCTTTGGTTGGAAGCGTGGATCCCTTACCCTAAGCTGGGGCCCACTTTGGCCACACTGGGGGCCCATGCACTCAGTGGGCATGAGGCAGAAGCAGCTCTCAGTGGCCACATCTTTGGCCTTGGGGTTCCCCTCATTAAGCCCTCGGGCTTGGGGAGATATATCAGGTTTCCCATCACGCAACATTTTGGGAGAAGTGAATTGCGTGAATTCACTCAGTTCGTGAATTCTGCCTCTGCCCCTCCCACCTTATAGTAATAGCCAAGGTTTGCTTTCATCAAAATGCACAAAGGTCCCATTTAATGAGCCCCGAGGGATTGTGTCCCAGCTCCCCTTACAGGAATGGCAAGGAGAAGGGTCTACCCTGCTGCTCCTGGGGACATCTGTTACGGGCCAGAGAACAGGAAGGGCCTCAGTTACCTTCTCTCAGGTCTAGGCTCTCAGCTGCCCCTTGCTCTGGTAGGTGCAGAAACTTCCTCCTTCCAGTTCCCTATGCAGGGCACCTGGATGAGGCAGTCACCTGTGTCACCTGCGTCACGTGGATGAGGCCCAGCACCCACACCTTCGCTCCCACAGACCACAGGGGAGGGCTGGGCCGGGAGTGGGGGTGGGGCAGGGGCAGGGGCAGCAGCAGAAGTTCCTTGGCGGGGCAGCTGGTGGAAGGGTGCAGAGACCCTGGAGAGTCTTTCATGGGCTTTTTGCCTCTTCCCTTATACACACGTTTCTCCATCTTGACCCCAGGTAGGTCCCCCAGCCTTGAGTCTCTGTGCCCCGGGCTTCAGCCACCTCTCCCAAGATGTGGTGCTGGCCGGTATCCTCCATTCCGTCCGGGGGTCCCCGTGCACTGCCCAGTACCTCTCATCCTAGCTGGCCGGCAGGCCGGGGTCTTCACGCGGCTGGAGGAACAGGAAGGTCAGCAGACGTCTCCGTCAGGCCTCTCTAAAGTCTGCAGGAAGTAGTGGAGGTCCAGGCTGCCCTCCTTGCCTCTCCCTGCCTGGCCCTCCCATGGCCGCCACTCTGGCTGGGTCACCAGGGGGAGGCCCGGGTCCTGGTCAGTGATACTGGCTCTGGCCCTGCAGTTCCAGGCCTTCCTGGAACTGGGCCGAGTCCAGCTCCCTGGTGAAACCCCTCACAGTGCTCTCCTCTTCTCCCTCTTCCGGCTCTGTGTTCATGGTGCCATAGGTGTGCCGGGCGGGGGAAGAGGCTGGAGTCAGGTTCATCTCTGGCTCTTGCAGCACAGTGGCCACGTACATCTACTCAGGACAGAGAGGGGAAATCAGGGTGAGGTCACATTTGGGGCAAGGCCCTGGACATACACTTCCCCCTTACGCCCTACGCCCCAGACAGTCTGTCCCTGTAAACCATGGACCGACCCCTCCTCACCAGAAGCCCGAGTCCTGGCCATCCCGCCTGCGCAGCTGCTTTTGCTCATTTAATGAGCACCTGCGAGCACCTGGGGCCAGTTAGTGCAGGTCTCCTAACTTCTGGTCACTGTTCCTTCAGCACATGTGCCATTCACTCGTGGTTCCAGGCCGGGCTGAACAATCCCAGGGGAAATGACATCAAGGCTTCGAAAGACCCTCCCCCGACTCCTGAGCTAGTGCACTTTCTAACTCAGCCTCAGAGGTGCATCCACACTGCCCTCCACTGTGTCACCGGCTGGCCTGTGAATCAGGGTTTGAAACTGGGACGACTATCTGAGGTCTTGGGCATATGACCTGTCAAGTCCAGGAATGGTCCCAGGGCTACCTGGGAGGGCAGCAGAACAGAGAAACTCAGCAAGTACTAGGGATAGTGCTGTTTGTCATCCTTTGAAGTGGCTTTTAAACCAACCCCTTATTTTGAAAATAGGTAATTATGGGATAGAATTAAACCTTTCTCGTGGTGATTCATTTCAGTGAAATCAAAGAGCCCGAGCAGATGAGGGAACAACTTTTCCTACAGGAGAACCTGACAGTTGCATACCACCCCAGTAAACCCCATAGGTGACCTTTTCGGTCATAAGTGGAAAAGTCGTAACTGGACAATGGAGGAAGCCAGCTGTCATCCTCCTACTCAGGGAGTCACGTTAGCTTCATTATTGGGAACAAACGGGATATTATGCACCTCTTGGTGTGAGGCACAGCATGACCTGTCTTCTAGCACCTAGTGTTGAACTTGAATCTACCAAGCCTTTGGCCCTAATTTCTCGTTTTTAAGGAGATACAGGACATAGTAGAACCTGCTCATGAAGAAACGGAAAAACCCAGAAGGTGGGACATTCTGCAGGATTACTGGCGTGGTCTCTCCAACAAGCATTAAAAAAAAGACGGTGCTAGAATTAGAGGCATGTGCATAGGTGCCGGGTCAGTGGGGCGCAGAGACTGGATTGGATCTTGCTTTGGACAAGCTGTAAAAGATGTTTCTGGAATACTTAGAGCAACTTGAATATGAACTAGGTATCTGAAGGTGTAAAAATTTATATGGAAAGATGGCGATTGTTAACGAAAAATGAGGGTTATAAAACATTTCGTTTTAGTAAAAATTATATACATATATATATGAATATAACGGGTATCATTCATCATCTCTGGGTGGTAAAAACATGGACTTGTTATTTTCTTATTTTTTAAAGACTTTGTTTATTTTTAGAGAGGGGGGAAAGGAGAGAGAAAGAGAAGGAGAGAAACATCGATCGGCTGCTTCTCACACGCCCCCTACTGGGGACCTGGCCCGCAACCCAGGCATGTGCCCTGACTGGGAATCGAACCGGTGACCCTCCAGTTCACAAGATGGCGCTCAATCTGCTGAGCCACACCAGTCAGGGCTTTATTTTCTTATTTTTGCTTATCTTTTTCCCCCATAAGTTTTACAATATTCATATACCACTGTTATAATATTAAAAGATTTAAAAAATCAGTTTGTTATTTGTTTAAAGCTCAAGCTTTAGAGGCAGACCGGGTTCAAACTTTGTTCTGCCACTTCCCTGCTTAGAAGCACCCTGGGGTCTAAACTAACTGGCCTTTTTGAGCCTCAGTTTCTCCATCTGTAAAATAAGGATAAAACCCTGCCTGTGTGGGTTTATCATGAAGATCAGGAGCGAGAGTGGCGGAGTTCTGCATTGCTGTGTCTCTGCTCTCGCCTAAGTCTGTCGAGACTACCGAGCCTGCTCCCCACTGACTACAGAGCCTCGCCGCCCACTCTGCTTTCCAAATGGTCGTTGTCCATTCCCCAAAGGTTCCCCATCATCTCCTCCAGGCCTCGGCACAGGCTGATCCTCTTCCTCGAATGCTCTTTCCCCATACCCTATTCCACTGCAACCCCAATGTCCATTCCTGGAGTTGGATCGGATGTTCCCTCCTCTGGGAAGCCTTCCCTGAGTGCCCTCTTCAGGGACCCTCCGGTACCTAGCTCGGGGCACGTGTCGGTGGCCCTGCACCCACACTTGTGGCTGGGATGTGGGTGAGGGCTCATTCCCCTCTAGGCTGAGCCTTGGTGTGGGAGCCCACACCCAGCCTGCGGGACCCCTGCATCTGAGTCTGGCCTTGTCTCTTCACATGCAGATGGGCTCACTCATCTGGCGCCGCCCCGGCCTTGCATTCAGTCCAGACCTCCGATAGCTCCCTGCAGCCCTGTCTGTGCTCCTGTGCCCCTTGGAGGCAGCCTTCGGTCCTGAGGCCGAGCCCCAGTTCGTCCCTGTGTCTACATGACTGAGCCTGCTGTGGCTGGGTTCTCCCTGACCTTTCTCTTCCTCTCTGAGTTCCTTCTAGGGGCTGTCGAGTTAAACTTGGATCTTCTATCTTCCCAAATCTTCAGCCAGGGCCATGGCAGCAGTTGGACCTGGGCCAAGTCCTGCTGCGTCAGCAATTGGACCTGGGCCAAGACCCGAATCCTCCCCAACACCCAGGGTGGGCATTAAATGCTGGTGCCCCCACAATGCTGCTGGAGTAGCCCACCCCCTGTGGGTACCCCCCTCCTGACCTGTCCCCCAGGGTGAAGGTGCTGACTCACAAGGGAGGTGGGAGTGGAGGAGGTGCTGCTTGGCTCCATGTCAAACACGGTCTCCATCTCCTCCTCTGGCTGCAGCATTGGGGAGAGACATGGAGGGTCATAGGATGGGGGTACCTGCCCTTTGCCCCCTCCCTCCCCACATCCAGGAAAGTCTGGCCCCTGCACCTGGGCCTGTTGCTCCCTTTGAAATCAACTGATCTTCTGTTTTTCCAGAACTGCAGCCCAGGTGGCAGAGCTGAAGCCCAGGGGGACAGAGAGATGACTGGGGTGCTGGGGAGATCCTCCCAGAATGCTCCATTCTCGAGGACCATAGCAGTGGAAAGTAAGCAGATGTGGGACTGGGGTTCAAAGAAGATCCTTCTTTGAGTCTAAGAAATGCCTTGACGTCAACTCTCTCTTCTTTCCTCCTGGGAGTTTCCCTCTCTGTCTGGAACGAGTCCTAAACCACTATGGTCTATGTCCCCTGCCACCTTCCTTCTCCAGAGTGGGCATGTGGACAGCCAGATCACATGGCATCGTTGCAGTGGGAAGACAGAGCCAGAGGCTCCATTCGCTCTGCTACTTTCCAGCAGGCACTCGGGCCAGGGCACGAGGAGGGGCTGGGTAGGGAGGGCGGTGAGGGCCTGTGCCCAGAGTCCCAGGCACCGCAGGCCCTTGAAGCCAGAGGGTCCTCTTCCAGGAGGCTCCCTGCTCTGACTCAGCTGGGTGCCAGTACTTCAGATCAACTTGCTTTCTTTTCTTTATATAAATTCATTTAAAGAGAAACCCTTCACTATTGTAAACAGGTAACTGTGCCAGTTGCTATAAGTGGAAAAATACGTCAGTGTGAGCCAACAGAAAATCGATGTGTAGCCATGAAAAGTAATGCTTTGGGGCCCTGGGTGTCCTTCCAGTGTGCTTGTGCAGACGCCCTGCTTTGGGAAGCGCTGGGCTACAGCAGGCAGCAGTGCCTGCACGGCTCCTGGTGGGCACCAGGTCGGCTCCCTTCTCTAACCTGTGGGCTGGGCCCCACTAGCAAAGATCAGAAAGCTTCATGAGGCCCAGAGAGCCAGGCGCCCCTGCAGACTGCCTCAAGGCAATACCCAGAACTCCTGAAAGTGACAACAATGCCCCCTCCCCCAGGTCACTGTCCTTTACTACCCCCACCCTTCTCCTTTACTCACACCCTCCCTCAGTCCTCCCTCCATCCCTTGGAATGGTGCTCGCAGCTCAGTGGCTGAACAGGCTCCCATTGTGGGAGGTGTCAAAGGGGAGAAGAGGAGAGGACAGCTGTCTTGTAGATGTCCCCCCACCCTGCCAGGGGAGCAGTGTTGGGGCCAGTGCAAGAGGCGCACACACACACACACACACACACAGCTGGTATATCCCATAACGAGAGACAGGCAAGAACCTTTCATCCATGTGGCGCTGTGGGTGTCCAGGCTAGGAGGGTGTCCTAGGGCTCTGTCCCCCAGGGCCCGGGGGGATGCAGTGGAGGAGAGGCAGGCTGGCAACTCACCTCATAGCTGCTTGTGTCCCGAAGCTTCCCTAGAATAATGCTCACGAAGGCAATTAAGATGGAGATGATGAGCGTGGAAAGGGAGAAGATGGTGATGCTGTGGAGCGACCCTGCCGAGAGGAAGAAGAGGGGCTTGGTGCCTGAGCGTGGGCAGGGGTCCCCCAGTTGAGATGTCCCGGACTGACAGATGCCCGGGGCCCACTCGGCACCTCTGCAGGGGCTTCAAGCCTGGGACAGAGAGGCCCTTGCCCAACTCTCTTCCTAACAGCTGGGGTCCATGGCCTGACTCAGGGACTTCGTCCCTGCATGCTATGTGACCAGCTTAGAATTGGGCTTCTTGTGGGTTCCACGGGAAAAAAATCAGTTCACTTAAGTATCCATTTAAGTGCCCATTAAACATGGCCTTCTACACCCACGATTATCTCCCACATCACAGTCCCTGCGAAGGGTCGTTGAGGCACTCGTTTGTGCCACTGCCCCAGACACAATCTCGGCCCACACCTCCCCTCCCAATTGTCCACGCACAGCCCTCTGTGCTGGCGGCGCTGAAACACAGTCCGGAATTCCTCATTTTTGTTTTGCTTGGTGATATTTGGTAACTTTTGGGGGGGTAGCGGTTTCTAACCAGGCAAATATTAAAAATCGGTCTCTATGCCATTACTGCATGGCGATGCCTATAACCATGTTTTGATAATAGCAAAAAAGGTGAACCACCTGGATATCCAGCTGTGGAGAACTGACTAATACCAGAGAAGGGAATTTGGGCATGGGCGAGAAATGGGCTCACACAGAATAAATGTTAGAAAGTGAATTTCACAACTGGAAAAGCAGCAATAAACCAATAAACTCCCTTCTGCTTGGCCATCCCCTGCTCCCACTCCCGAAATAAAAAACGTGTGCGCAGAGTGGGGTCTGGGAGCAATGACCTCAGGCTCCCAATGACTCAAATGTTCATCTTTCTATTTCTGCTAACAAACGGGTTGTCCTTTATGCTTAGAAAAGAGCATTATAAAAAACGAAATCCGCAAGGTGGAGGGGAAGGCTGGGGGTGAGAATTGGGTTGGCAGTACACGGATGAGGTACACAAGTGACTGAGGACTGAGTGTTTACAGGTGCCACAGTGACAGGGAGAGTAAGGGAATATGGACCCTCCCTGCTCAGTGCCACCAAGAAGGTTAAGGTCAAGTGTCCCTGAGGGAAGGCCAGTGTTGGACAAGGCAGGAAACAGTATGGGGCAGGGAGAAGGGTGGGGAGGTCAGTGTGTGCGTCTTGCCCCAGAGGGGATTTCCAGTACCTGGCCCATGGGGACAGGGACGGCAATTGCCAAGAGCAGGGAAAAAGCAGTCTGCGGGGGCAGGCTCTGAACCCTCCTCCGGGTTTTTGGCAGCTCTCCAGAGGAGGCATCCTGTAGGATCCTGAGGGACTGTCAGGGAATTGAGCCTGAGAGCTAATACCTTACTTCCTGCCAGCCCGCAGTGAAAACGAAGGAAATGACGCTTCTTGCCCTGAGGGTGGTACGCCAGAATGTGTACGATTTGGGTGGTCCAAGCCTTCTCCTCATCTTCAAAGGGCTCTAATACAAGCCCCTGGGCCTAGAGAAGCGGAGGGGCTGGGCGGTGCTCAGCATGGTCCTCTCGGCCTTTTCTGTTCTAACAGCACTGTAGCGGAGGCAGGCAGTGTAGTGCAGGCAGAGGTGGAGTAGCTGGGCAGGCCCGGTACCTACCTAATCGGAGGATGGAAAAGAAGAGCATCCAGAACAGACCCAGCAGCGGCGCGAAGATGGCTTGGTTGACGGCGGCCATGTGGATCTGCTCGTTGAGCTTGGTGGGTGCGTAGGAGTAGTACATGTTATAGCGGTCTGTGACGTGCTTCATGCACAGGTACAGCAGCCCTGGCAGCCGGAAGAGGGGGTGCACTCAGTGGCTGCTCCCTAGCCCAGGCCTGGGCTGTCCCAGAGTCCCCACAGAACTGGGAAGTCAGATTCGAGGTCTGTCAGAGCAGCAGGGCCAAGGACAGGTTGTGGCAACTGTGGTGCCAGCCTGTGGGACTAGAATTCTGCCAGGCTGGTGAAGAGTCTTCCACGCATGCATTCACTCGACAAACAACTGATGTAAATAGCCATGCGGCCTCAGCCCCCGGCCTGGCCTTGGCCCTGACACCTCCCGCCCTGTTGATAGGCCCTCCCCTGTTTCCTCCTGCTCCAGGATGTGGCCGGTGTAGTGGGTTCAACTCCTCCTTCCAGTCTGAGGGTGTGCAACCCTGGGTGTGCTGTAGGGATGACTCACCAAAAGGGACAATGATGGGGCAGGTAATACTGTATGCCATCACCACACTAAAGACGTTCATCATCCAGGCGTATTCTCGCCCATACTGGAAGTCTATGGCCTGGTCCTGGGGCAGAAAACAGGAGTCGCCCTAAGGTGGCCTGATCTTCTTTGCTTGGCTGCTCCTGTGGCTCCTCATCCGTCCTCTGGGAGCTGGTCGGCAACCTGCCTTCCAACTCTGGAGTCCAAGAAGCACCCACCTCCTCACCATGCCTCCCACACTTGGTACTTCTAGTGAGCCCCCTGCCCGGCTCCCTCCCTGGGGAAACTCTGACAGCTGTACTCAGGGAAGTGCTTGGACCTCACCTTTCTGATGTGGACTCTCTCCGGCTCTGACCTGGAGAAGAAGAGGCGGGTGCTGTAGAGGAAGAGCGACCCCAGGCGCAACAGCTCCATGCCCGTGCCCAGCAACGCTGCTGTGGTCACGTAGTTGACGAAGAAGGCGCCGTTGTCAGGCAGGAACACACACCTGGGTGCACAGAGGGGCAGACAGCAGCAGACAGACAGCAGCAGGAGCCAGGGCAGAGGGAAAGGGCAGAGGTGTTGGGAGGAAGGAGGGACAGAGAAGAAGAGGGCCAAGGGAGGGGGGATTGCAATTTGACAACTGGGACTTTCAATGTTGGCGACCCTAACAAAACCAGAGTTGGCTGGGAGTCCAACATGACCTGCCTGTGGCCTCGTCAAGACGGGGAAACTAAATTTCACAAGCATGTGCTCCCAGCTCAGTGTAAGTCAACAAGGGCCCGTCAGAGCAGGGGTGGGGATGTCCACATGAGGTGTGGGTATGTTAGGAGATACTTGTGCTGGCTGGATCGAATTCAGGCTGCTTGACCTGGACCCACAGACCCTGGAGTGTCCATGAGTAGAATTGGATCCATGACCTTGAACGATGAAAAAATTACATCTTCATTTCTACTAACCTCTAATTGTAATTAGCATTTCCTTCCATTGAGAATGTGGACAAAAATCCACAGCCATGGATGGCTGGCACGCCTGTGGGTCTGTCACCCACTGAAGTGAGATATTGTCATATCCCACTGCAGTCATTGCTGACATCTTACAATGTCATTTGTGCTCATCATCACTTCAAAGTGATGCCAGTTACCCAACAGGCCACTAAACTAGACATGATTGAAAATGTCCCCTCTACTGATGTGTGCTTGCTGTGGCTGGCCAGCATCACCTTGGAGTCATTCAGCCACCTAAAGGCCATGCTGCCTGTTCTCACACTGGTGACCCAGGCATCTCTTGCTTTCCAGTGTCCCCACCCACACACTTCTGTCAACTCCCTTGACAAGAGAAATCTGTGAGCCCTGGACATATGTCAGGACCCCTTCCAACGCTGTTCCTTCCTGATGGCGTCTGAGTTGCTGTGGACTCACAACACTTGTCTTTCTCATATAGAAACTGTATTCGAGACAGTCAAGAGCCACAGACGAACTCATTCATCTTGGGAATAAGCATGCCACTTACTACAACTGCAGTCTGCAGAAAGCACAGACACCTGGGAGGATTCTGGTCCTTGCTCTACAGAGCAAGCTATGGAAGCTTGTGTGTCATCTGCAACATGGGAGTTTCAAACTGGGAGTTTCAACGTTTGTAACCCTAAAGATGGAAACACCGAAACTGGCTGGCTGTGCAACACGGCTGGCCTATTGCCTCGTCAAAGATCCCTTCCAGCTGAGGAGCATGAGCTTTTGCACTGAGGCCTTTAAAACCGTCAAAGGTAACTAGCTTGCTACATTTCAAATGGGTTGTCCTGTTATTAAATGTGCTCCAAAGCTCATGTTACAACTGTGACTTGTAAAATAGTTGATAACTACATTTCTGTGTCATTGGTGGAACCCAGGCGTTTTGTGTATTTAAAGGCATCTAATCAGAGTCTTGTTAAACTAGCAGAATTTGAATAAGCTCTGTGAACTGTTTCGATTTCCTGGCTGTGACATTGTACTAGTCATACAAGTTAGGACCACTGGGAGACACTGAATGAAGGGTACCCAGGGCACTTTTGGGGGGCAATTTCCTGTGAATCTACATTTACTTCAAAAACTTCACAGAAGGGGTCCCTGGGCTTTACCAGACTGCTGAAGGAGTTCACGGCGCTGGCAGGGGTGGGAGGCTGCCTAGTGAGAGCGTCTGTGTGCATTCATTCTGCCTGCCCACGCAAATGAAGGGCACACAGGCCCGCCTGGCGGGAACCCGCCAAAGCCCCGGCATGTGCTGGGAGTACTTACTGGAACCTGATGGACGCCCCCTCCAGAAAGTAGATGTCAAACAGCCAGCGGAGAAAGACATCCAAACTGGAAGCAAGAACAAAGCAGGCCCTTTCGTTAACGAATTTATGAACTCAGGCCCGCGGTTCAATTCTTCTTGGACTGGCTTCCCTTGCCCAAGCCCCGAAGACTCTTGCACCCTAACATTCTAGCTGGCCAGTCCACACTGCCTCTCTTCCTTCTAATGCTGGGCCTTCCTGCCCCTAACCCTCTGGCCTTTCAGCTCAAGGCCACCTCCTTTAGCAAAATTCCGCCAGCCATTTCTCCCACAGTGCTGTCTCTGTCTCCTGAATTTCTGCTGCGTGCTGGCCGCGTTTTCCCCAGCTTGGGCTTCCCGTTAGCTGGCAGGCTTGGCTTGTCAACCCAGCTCGATGACAAGCTCTTTGAAGGTAGAGTTCACGGTTGACACCTTAGATTGGCATGACACCTGGCGCATGCTAGGCTCATGGCAGGCACTGGACTGTCCGCTGAGGAACGGGTTTACAGCAACCACAGGGAGACCCACAGTATCTGCACGAGGAGGTTCCAACTCGAGGGCAAGCCGGGCTGAAAGAGGAGGAATGATCAGACAGGAGGTACCTGGTCAGTCCCATAGAGGGCAGAATGACCACCATGAACACCAGAAAGATGTAGCACTTATTCACCACGATCAGATTCTGACTTGACCTGGAAGGAAACAAAGAAAGATTCATCCGTGAATGACATGTGCTAGGAACCAAAGGCTTAAAACGGCAGGATGCAGAGAAAGAGAGAGACCACTCCCCAGCCTAGAAAGTCGATTTAATAGCAGCAGGAAAGAATCGCAGGATCAGCTCATGATGTCTGCCCTGGGCCCTGGAAGGGGAGGCACCCTGAACTTGACATCTGTTAAAAGGACATTACCGAGGATGCTCAGAATCCCTTTAGAGTGTCCATAATTAACATAAGCCCTACTCTTGGCCACAGGAGGGACCAGTAAGGATTTGTTAGGACAAACCTCCTGGCTTATTGCCTGGTAGGGTGGTAGGTAAGAACGACAGGTGCAGGAAATAGCTTTTCAGACCCATGTAGCCTTCAGGCCAAAGCAGGTCCACCTGAGCCAGGATATAACAAACACTTTCTATCCGATTAGTCCTCATAGAACTATGAGGGCTGACAAAGGGGGAAACAGTTCCTGACCGTTTGAAAGGTAGGCACTCCATGGGCTACATGGGTCTCAGTCAGCCTGTGTCTGCGGGCTCCTCTGCTATGGCTTGGCAGCCTCCCCGACATTCCCCAAGCAAGTCTGGCCCTCTCCCTCTCATCCCGTGCCCTCTGCCTGCGCCTTTTCCCACAGCTCCCTCCCCTCAGTGTGTGGCTGGAGGTGGAGGGAGCTGCCCAAAGACACCGGGTTTGGGCCCCACATTCCTTACGTGATGGCCCTGTCTTGGCATCCCTGAGGCCAGAGGCCCAGGGACCACCCAGTCTCCCCTTTTGGGATGGTGTCAGGCACTGAACTCCATTCCTTGGGCCAGATGGGAGGACAGAACACCAGGCAGGTGGATGGTGGGGGGCTGGCAGGGGAAGGGTTGGGAAGAGCAGGCCTAGGAGAGGAGGCCCCAGCTCACCTGGTCCAGTGGGCCTCGAGGAAGGAAGAGAGGTAGACAATGAGAGGCAGTATCACTGTAAAGGCCCAGAGCAGCAGGGAGGGGAAGAACTGGGTCACGACCGGGCTCTGGAGGGGTGGAGACGAGGAGGGCAGAGAGACATCAGTGTGAGCAGGCCCCTGCCCCTTCTAGGGCACCTCTACCTTCTCCCACACACCTGGCCTCTTCTCCACTTCAGTCCCTGAGCAGGCCAGGCTTCCCTGCAGCTGCACAGTGGGCCTAGCCTTCCTCACCTGCCTCAGTGGCCAGGGGTCTGCCTGGCTGGGGGTGGGTGGAGGCTGACACCCCAAGGCCAAGTGGCACCCTCAAGGTGCACTGACCTATGCTGAGGTCCCTGGAGTAGCAGCCTGGGCTGGAGCGAGCTGCTGTTACTCATGCCTCGTACCCCAGGGAGATGACATTGTCTTTAATGTGATGCTGTGTGAGAAGTGGCGAGAAGGGGGAAAGGCTGTGAATAAAGAGTCCCCAGGGAGAGGGTGGAGCTCCTGCCTGGAGCCTGCTGTGAAGGTGACAGAGGAGGGCAGAAGTAAGTGGCAGGGGTGTGTGTGTTGCTAGAGTAGGGATGAGGACAATCTGAAAAGAATGGCCTTCTGGGCCATGCTGACAGCCTGGAGGCCACAGAATCTGGAATGGGCCAGTCGGCTCCTCTGGACCTGTCAGTGCAGAGCCTCCCCTGGCACCAGCAGTGGCTCCTTCAGGACCCAGCACTCCCATCCCGCACAGGGTGTGCCTGGAAGCGAGGGGCTCAGAGACAGATCTGGGTCCTGCTTCTCCTAGAGGGCCAGGTTGGAACTTGCCTCACTCTTCCCCACCCTCAACCCTGTCACTCAGACGTGGACCCAGCTCTAGAGAACGTGGGGAGAACATGGGGAGAACAGTGCTGTCCCACTGGCTGTGCCCTCTGCTGCCCCTTCTGTGCCCCTTGTGGGCCAGGGTGGCTGATTGAAAGAAGCCCTCAGAGCCCACGATGAACAGGACCACCCCTCCCCCCAAACTCACCCCAGAACCTGCCTACGGTTCCTCTACTCTCTCTTTGCTCTCCAGTCCCAGCCCCTAACATGGGCAGCCACCTGCCTCCACCCCCTTTGGAACAAAGGAAACTCAATGCCACCATTTACGGTGCTGCCAGCTCTCCCATATGGGCTCTGGAGCTTTGTCCCCATGGGCCCCCCATTCCATCCTTGCCAGAGCTCCACGCCTGGCCTGAGGAGGTACCTGCAGCCTCTCTATGGGGCGGGTGACGTTGTACAAGTCGAAGGTGTTGATGATGATGGTAGGTGTGGTGAGGAAGAAGAAGAGGAAGAAGAGGAAGGTGTTGATTGCGATGAAGCGGGCCCACCAGTAGAAGCGGCGAGTGGACAGGTGTTTCCTGGTGAGGGATGGGGGAAGGGGACACCCTCAGGACCCCGAGTCCCAGACCTTAGATAGAGCCCACATGCTGTTTCCAGCAGGCCAGCGGTGGGCCCAGGCTGCCCTGGTCTGACTCAACCCATTGGACCTAGACTTTCCCTCAATCACATTATTTGCAAAAACTCTGAATGCATTGCATAGGTGAACCTTGTCCCCCAAATAGGTTAGTTCTTTCTGCAGGAAAAGCCTTTTTCCCAAAGGTTGGTGCCCTCCACGTTTGTGGTGGGGTGAGCTTGGGGCTGGGTAGCAGCTGTGGTGATCAAGAGGGAACATGCCCAGCCCAGTGGGGCCACAAGTGGGCAATGGAGTGATGGTGACAATGGAACCAGGCTCTGGCTCCTGTCCTCTCCCCATCCTGTAGCCTGTTGCCTTCTTCAGTCTCAGAGCAGCTCAAAGGAGAGGGGGAGGATCGGGGGGCTTACCAAATGATGTCTTTGGGGTGTGGGGCAAGGGCAACCCTCCAGCGGTAGGATTTGACGACAGTGGTCACCGAGGACTGTTGGGGGTACACACCGCACTGAATGTACTTATAATCCTCCAGGATGCTGCGGAGATGGGGGAAGGAGACAGAAGTCTGGGGGTGAGGATGACAGGCTTGGAAGCGTCCCAGGCCAGGGTTCCATAGGTGGGGGCTCATACTCTTCCTCGGGTCCCTTGGAGCCTTGGGTACGTCTCCCGGGACCTTGGAGGTGGGCAGTTCTTGGGGTCTAGTTGCAGGAGAAAAGGGGCATTAGAGGAAGGGACTGCCCAGGAAGGGAGGGGACCACATGGTTCTCAGTTAACGTCTTAGACTCTTCACAGCAGTGACAACACGCAGACCTGTGCTGTCTCTGGGCTTGACAGGGGAGCACTAATCTCACCCCCGTCTAAACACCGACATGCCGCAGTCACAGTTCTCTGTGTGCCCGGCACTGCGCCAGGTGCTGATGAGCACGATCCCCATGGCAAGGATTCCTATACCAATTAAGGTGCCTGAAGACACTACCAAAGAGGGGCATGTGCTGGCACCGGACCCCCATCTTTGATCTCACTCACACGTCCGCTGTCAATGAAACCTCACATCCACTCTAGTGAGTGATGATGTCCCAGAAAACAAGCAGGACCGCTTCATGTGGGCGCATCGTTTTATAATGCACCCTAATCAGAAAATCCATCCCTTCTTAATCCTCTGGGAGCCGGATGGGGGAGACGTGGGTAACCAAGTTTAACATATAAGAAATTTGAGAGTGTAAGTGATGTGCAAAGTTGCACAACTATTTGCAACTAAAGTCTAGGCCGCCGCTCTCTTCCTGTGCAGGGCTGGGTGGGCGAGGACAAAGTCCTGGGCGTGGTCGGCTCCTCAGGAAGAGGTGGGCCCACAAGCCTCGGGAGACTGATTCTGGGGCTTCCCATCCATTCGATCCAGTCTTAAGGATCCTTCCAGAACATTCCAGAGTGAGCCCAATCCACTCCCTATCGAGGTGGGGCTGCCAGAGGCTGGGGCAGAGGGGAGAGGAGGCTGTCAGGCCGTGAATGAGGGGAGGCCAACAGCAGGAGAGGAGCGATGGAGAGCTGAGCTTCTCTGCTGTGGGCGAGGAGAGGGGTGGTGTGTGAGGAGAGAGAAAATGGGTATCACTCTTGTTCCAGAACAAGGCCCATGAGTCCAAAGGCTACTCTGACCACCTCGTACTGGAGCAAGGACGTATGGGAATGAGGACCTCAGGGCCTGGTGTCTCTGGGGACAGGCTGAGCCTGGCAGCGGGGAATGGGGGAAGGGGCGTGGCCATGCTCAGGAGGCTGCCTGTGAGGTAAGTGGAGGGTGGCGGGGAGGTCAGGATATGGCAAACCAGAGGGAGGCTGGTTCCTCCTTCCCTTGGCTGAAATGCGGGTGAAGGAGGGTGGCCTCAGAGAAGCAGAGGCCCACTCTTGAGGCTGGGCGGGGCGTAGCAAGTCGCTGCTAGCCCTGGCACTCACTGCTTCGTCATCCTGGAGTCCTGGAAGGTGACAAAGATCAGGTCCAGACGCTTCAGCCGAACGCGGTTGAACTCGGCGTTGAACTCGTCAGTCAGCTGCTCCTCCAGCTCACTGTAATACTGCTCGGCGTCTACCTGGGGTGAGATGCAGCCCTCAGAGCTGGTGGGGCAGAGCTCCAGGAAGGGCTTGCCCAGGCACGAGGCCTCTCCCCACTCAGCAGCCTGGGGGACACTGGGCCTGAGGCCTCAGTTCCACCCCCAGCTCCCTCTGAAGTCTGGCTCAGGACCCCAGGTGGGTCCTAAGAACTCAGCTCTAGAACAGGAAGAGACCGTGGACTCTAAAATTAGCTCTCTGCTCTTAGATTGGGGAAAGTGAGGCATAGCGGGGGGTTTGGGGGTGCTTTTGGACTTAGGATGGACCCCAGAGAAGTGGCAGAATGCGTTTGCAGCATTTTCTGGAAAGGGGGATGATTGTCTCTGGACTAGTTAAGGGCTGTCCTGAGTCTTGAGGCTGCCTTTCAGCCACAGTTGGGTGAGTGATAAGATGGGCCCGCCATCTTCAAACGTTCCCGTCCTATCTCTTTGAAAGCCCAAGGCCTGGCAGGCTGTGGCAGCCTGCTGCATTCTCTCTGGTCCTCCCAAGCAAGACTGGAAGTGGGCCAGAGCAAGCCTCCCTGATCGCTCTGGAGGGGGCCCAGACAGGCTTCAGCTCCTCTGCATGCTCTACAGAGAGGCAGGCCGGGTGGGAAGCAAGGGAGAAGGTGCTGGGCCCCCGAGCAGGCTGCGTGGGTCTGGGGCCTGAGGGCGCACTGCCTGAGTCCCGGACACCCAGAGCCCCAGCCCCTCTCCTGCAGTGCCCCGGACACCGGTGCCACTTACCTCTTTGAAGCAGGTCCAGCACTTGCAAAAGCACAGGCGAGAGCACGGGTGGGTCCTGATCATCACCTTCCCACTCTTCTTGGCCTTGGCTGTGTAGTAGAGCCGGCCCCGCATCGCATGGCGCCTGTCGGCCGGCAGGCAGGGGGGCGGGGAGGGGATCTGGGGGTCAGGGGCCGGCAGAGCCACATGCTTCGCTGCTACCCCCACCCCAGATCCAGGCGGGCCCACTGCAGCCTCACCTCTGATCGTCCAGGTCAATCAGGTTCCTGACATCGTAGCAGAAGTGGACTCTGGTCACTATGCACCCTGGATAGGCCTCGCTGCGGCCACAGACAAAGGGCGCTGAGCCCGCTGTGGGGCTGGGACTGTGCCCCTACCCTGTGGCCACGGCGACAGCCCACGGGGCTGGGGGACTCCACTGCCTATGGTTCCTGGTTCTGGGGTGGAGAGGCCAGCTCTTGCCCCTAAAGCCAAACTTCAGGGTTGATCCCTGATAACCTGAGACTGTCCACGTCCTTCCCAGATGACCCAGAACAGGGCCAAGGGGCAGAGCTGGAGATTGCTGCGCATGGAGAGAGAATTAGCTCCTGTGTCTGGGAACCTGGGTCACAAAAGATGTGTGGAGATGACCTATTCTAGATGACCATGGCTGGGACCTCCCTGGGCTCACTGTTGAAGCAACAAGGGAAAGGAAAACGAGCTACCCCTGCCCCCTGCACCCAGGCCATGCGGGGAACCCCCGACATCAGAAGCCCTGCTGTGGCTCTAGGACTCCCCCATCCTGGTCCTTAGCCCAGTCCCTGGCAAGCCACCCCCTGGGGCGTCTCTCACCCTGCCCACCTGTGCTGACTCACTATCCAGGCAGGGTGATCAGGGTGGGGACAGGGGGCAACCCATGCTTAGACCACCCAGCCCACTTACTGAAAGTGCTTAGTGATGATTTCTGGGTCTGGTATGTCTTTGGGGACATAGGTGATCATCAGTGTCCTTGAGACCTAGGTGGGGAGGGTGAACGGAGAAGTAAGACCGAGTGCACATGGGACTCAGGGCTTTGGGTGGCCCCACAGCTTCTGGAGCAGGCCTTCTACTTGCCACACCTGGCAGGTGGAAGCACTCAGGGTAATTGTTCAGGGGTGCGTGGGTTTGGGCTCCGGGGAAAGGTAAAGTCAACCAGTTGATTAGAGTGGGTGGTCTGGGAGGAGCTGCGTCTGCCCGTGGAGCGTCTGGAAGAGGGAGGGCAGGAGCCAAGGACAGCCCTTCCCTTCCCCACCAGAGCCCGACAGCTCGCAAGGCCCCTCCCTTGCGGTGCCTGCCCTCGCTAGTGCTCTGTCACACCCTAAAGACGCCTGAACACTTCCAACACGGGGACTCTGCTGAGTCTCTGTCCTGGCCTGGGGAGCATGCCTGTGTGGAGCAAGGAGTGGAGGAGAGTGAAAGCCCCCAGACGCAGCTGCAGCCACTGATGGACAGGGCGCTGCTGGGAAATGCCACCGCCTGCTCCCCACTGGGTGGGAGACTCTCAGGCACACGTTCTCCGATTCTCCGAGCTTCCCATGGAATTTGGCACCAGCTCCCACAGCGGTGAGTTGCCCCTTGCTGCCCCCTTTTATCAGAGGTCTTCTCTCCCAGGCTCACCGCCCCCGCCCCCGACCAGAGTTTTTTTCTGGGATCACCTCCCAAATAAACCGATGCTACTCAGACCCTGTCTCAGGGTCTGCTTGGGAAATGGTGGTGGGGAGCGGATAACGCAAACCCAGATGGTGGGAGACATGGAGCAGAACATAGGATCTCTGACCTCAGGAAGATGCTGGAAGGCTAAAAGGGTTGGACATGCCTGGAATGGGCAAGACTAGTGAAAATATTTAACCAGTGGCTCAGCAGGGGGCACTGGCCTCTTAGGACGCTCGAACAAGGGTTTCTGAACTTTTGAGTTTTCAGATGGTGAGGCGGTCCAGGGATCCCTGGAGAGGGGACAGGGCAGCAGGGGTAGAGGGGTAGGGGGCACCTAGGAGCAGCTATTTACCAACAAGATTGGAAGCAGTTCAGTGACTTAACACCTGGGGTGCCAGGTGCTGGTTCGTGGGGCAAAGGGGAGACTGCTCCCCACGGCCGTGCAGGGTGTGCCCAGCTGGGAAGCCTTGGAGGCTGGGAGTGGCAGGGTCCAGCTGGGGAGGGGCCTCGCTGGGGGGGAGCAGTCCTGGCAGCTCTTTTCATTACCTTGGCGGACTTCTTGAGCACAAACCCTGAGCAGTGATGAATCATAAACAAGAGGTTGGTGATGAAGTAGAGGAAGGAGAAGAAACTATGCAGCCACAGGACCTTACTCCTGCCAGGAGCAAGACACAGGAGGGTGAGCCCCTGTCCCACCCACAGCCTCCCCATGCCCCCTGTCCCACACACACAGTGTCCCCCGACCCCCCTCTGGTGCTTCCGGACACTCAGGCACCTGGAAGGGACAGCAGTGGTGGGACGAGCGTGTCCCGCTCTAGCTAAAGGAGGTTGCCATTTGCTGAGTGCTTGCTACATTCCAGGCCCAGGGTGGGACCAGGTGCTTTGTATACGTTTTCTCACTAGACTCTCACACCATGCGAGGGCGGTGCCGTGACGATCTTTATTTTACCCTTAGGGAAATGAGGGTCAGGGTGGCAGGTGTCCTGTCTGAGGTCACTCCTAGCTGCAGCAGAAGCCCTGAGACCTCACTGCTGTGTCACCGCTATGTCACGCTGCCAGCAGACGCAGACCTCCACTGCTGCCCAGCCTCTGGGATGCAGGGGTCTGGGGTCACACGTAGGCCTGGAGGAAGGGGGACCCAGCAGACTGGCGACACCTCCCCTGGGGCAGGAAGAGTGGTGGCACTTGGGCTGTGGGCTCACGTGATGCTGTCCCAAGGCATCTGGCCGGGATGACTGTTCAGAAATAGGGCCCGCCTTATTTAGTGCCATTTGAGAAGAGGTAGCCTGCCTGGCTTCACAATATCGCCCCGCCATTTGTGCCGGTGTCTGACATCTCACCTAACGCTCCCCATCTAGCTGGATGCTTGATCTGCAGCTTCCGCAGAGGGGGTCCCTGAGGAACATTCCAGCTCTCTGCCAGTATGGATTTATGGGTGTTGAGGGCGCTTTGCTGCCTTATCTAGAACTCTTGGGAAGGTGTTGGTGCCTCATGCCAGTGGCGGCCTGAGCAGAAGCTGGTAAGCCCTACTCTGGGGTCAGCAGCACCCTAGGAGGGGCTGGCTGGAAGGGAGGTGAGGAGAGACCACGGTCCCATCCTGCTGATTGGGGAGTTTGATGGATCGCAGGGGTGCAGAGGTAGGGGGGTCGGGAGTGGGGAGGGCAGACAGGAGCGTGTGAACCTCCACCCACACCTGCTGGAACTGCTGCTTCCCCTTTCTCAGGAAGTCGGCTGAGCCGGGCCAAGACACCTGGGGGCCCATTTTCTCAGCATGGACCAGGAAGGTTCCATCTGGCAAATCGATTTGGACACTGACTGGGTTGGTTGATGTTAAAAATCCATGGTTCCTGGCCCATAAGGGCTAGAGGGGGCTTAGAGATCATGGTCAACAGCCCTTCCCCAACCACAGACTAGGAATGAAGCTCAAAGGGGAGGATGCACTGTCCCAGACCCAGGGCCAGCTAAATGGCAGAGGTGGGGCATGGACCCAAGTTCCTCCATCCCTCCACTGTGGTCTGTGCTTCACTCAATTACCTGGCCCTATTTTGTGGGCAGGGAAACAATATCTCAAACTTTTACTGCTATGGGGTCATTGTTTGTTGGGAACTGGACATACTAAGCAAAACAGGGCCACCTCTCCAAGTTTTCAGGAGTGCCTGGTCTGGGTCATTCTACCCATTACAGAGACACTGTACAGAGACACTCGTTACAAGGAACACTGGGGCACCAGGAGTTCTGCCCCCACCAAGAGGAAACAATGTCTGGCATCTCACTTAGCACCTAGGTTCCCAAGGAAACCAGGCCTTTCTCATCAGCCAAGAGGTACCCATGTTACGGACCCACACATTGGACCTCTCTCACCCACCAACACCCCCACCAGTAGAATGGGAGGTAAGAGGGTCAGGTACCTACTCTGTAGAGACATTGATGATGGTGGTCCGGCCAAAGTGACTGGTCCATTCTGAAGGAGAAGAAAGAAGCTAACCTCAAGCCTGGCGCCTGGTGTGGTGCCAGAATTTCAGCTTCTCAAATGAGTGCCCAGGGCCTGTGACCTGCTCTTCCTTCTAGTTCCCCAAAGCTTGTCCCCAGCTTCCAACAGAAACAACAGAAGCCTCCTCTTCTCCCTGCGTCTGCTGACTGGGGCTCCTCGGCCACGAAGCTCAACCCAGTCTTGGTGAGGCATCCCCAGGGCACGACCCACACATGATTGGTGCCTGGTAGATGCTTGTGGAAGGAACCTGAAGTCCTGCCATGAGTGAAATGATGAGCTTAGCAACACCATCCCCGCTGGCAACGACTGCAAGAACTCGAAACCCCAGAAAACATAAGGCTCCCTCATCTGGACAGAGTAAACCCTCTGGCTGAGTGTGCTAGTTTACACCTCCAGGTCTTGTGAAACGTGTCTAGAAATCCTGCATTCTACTGTCAGTGCCGACACGCTGGCTCAGGATGGGAATCTGGATGGACGGGATCAGCCGTTGTTCGCTCTGCTAGCAGTACCTGGTGGCACGGGCACTGTGTGCTTTGTTGAGTTCACTGAGGTCTATCAGTGAAGACAGGCAGGTCTACAGACCTCACATGTCAGACAAGGGCCTCCAGGAATACCTGGCCAGGTCCGCGCTACATGGGATCACAAATAAATGTTCAGTTCTAGACTGAATCACTAGTAGGTGTCTGCTAGGTGCCAGGCCCTGGGTTAAACTTGTGACAAAGGAAGGATCATCTCTAGCTCCGTGTGAGAAAGTGGGTTGCCTAAGATGACATAAACACCTATGAGAAGTGGAGTTAAAATGTAGACTCCCAGGAACCAGCCTAACCCTGAGGTCTAGTGGCTGGGGCCCAGGGCCCACTGAGCTCTGCCTACCCAGTTCGTTCCCAGTGTAGTTGATGGGCAGAATGATGCCCAAGGAGGGGATGCAGAGGATGAGCACAAAGACGATGAGATGGTACTGAAACGTGATGTAGATGCGGGCATCCTCTCCACATTTGCTGATCAGATCTTCGTTCCTGGAAGAGACACAGAAAAGGACATTCCTCAGGAGCCAATGGGGCCACAGCTTAAGTCCGAGGTGGAGAGTAGGTAGAGGAAAGGAAGAGAAGATTGCCCCCTTTGCCCCAAGTTTGAATTTTTATAAGAAATATCACCATTCTTTTTAGAGCCTCTGCTAGGCCTGGAACGCACTTCACTGAATTTCACAGACTCATCAAAGACAGAGGCTATGCCACATGTAGGAACACAGGAGCGCTCCTGTCTCTTAACAAGAAACAAGACTGCTCCCCTCTGCTCCTGTGACTCAGCTACAGCCTCTGTGCCCATCTAAGTCACCAGCCCCATGTTTTCTCCGCAGTTTTCACCCTGTTTTCTCAATGGCTTGCTGGTCCATTCACATGCTCAGCCTGGCCATATCTCATTATTTCCCCAAATCATTGTGTGCCACCATCTTCCAACTATAGGTGTTACTATTCTCCCCAGAAACCAGGCCTTGATCTTCCCCACTTTCTTAACCAGGTGGAAGCCAGGTGGAAGCCATGGCCCACTGACTGCAGCCCCCTGAGCTCTCTCCCCTATGCCTCCTCCCCACTGTCTCCCTGGTCACCACCTCCTTTCAGCTGGACACTGGAAAAGTCTCCTCAGCTGCTCACCTTGCCTCCAAACTTTCCCAGCTGCCGTTCACCAACCACCTGCCCCCCAGAGTTCCGCCTATAAACAGACACCGTCCTGAGTTTCCTGCTCAGAAATAGTAACTGCTGCCCTGGCCGGTGTGGCTCAGTGGGTTGGAGCATTGTTCCGTAAACAAAAGGTTTGGGGTTCAATTCCCCGTCAGGGCACATGCCTAGGTTGCAGGTTGGGGGTTCTATCCCTGATCTGGGCGCGTATGGGAGGCAACCAATCTATGTTTCTCACATCAATGTTTCTCTCCCTTCCTTCCTCTCTTCCTCCAAAATTAAAAAAAAAAAAGCAATGAAAAAATGTCCTTGGGTGAGGATTACAAAAAAGGACTCGCTCTCTCCTGCCTTAGTGTGGTAGGTAGTCAAGACACCAGCTGACCCTTCCAGCCCGAACTCTCTCGCCACGCACCCTCGCTTCTGCCGCTTCAGAAGAACTGTCATTTCTGAACACTCCCTGCCCACCTCCACCCCAAAGCTTTGCTACACAGTCTTTTACTCCTGACGGGCCCTCCACATCACAGCGGTTGAAATTCTTCCCATCCTTCAAGGTCTAGCTCAAAACCATGCTTCTCCTGATCCTCCTAGATGGAATTAAGTTCTTGCTTTCCTAAATGCCCTTTGCACAGCAGTTAGAACCGCCCCCCATTATGACATTATACGTGGTGGGTCTTGTTCACCCTTTGCTTCTCCAACGAGACTGCACGGCCTTTACGCGCTGGGACGCTGGCCTCCTAATCCCTGCTCAGTGAGTGTGTTAAGCTGTCTCCTAGGCATCGCCCTCAAAGTGAGCCGGATGCGTAGTGCACTGCGCAGCCTCCCTCCCTCCCCTGACAGTGTGTTCCTGATGGAGGGGCCTTTGGGTGGGGTGGGAGCAGGGGGAAGAGGACCCTCACACAGACACACACACCCATACACACTGGCCTCCTGCTGACCGCCAGGCCCAGGCACACACACACAAACAGCTGTGCACATAGATCTGCGCCAGTATGGTGATCTGCATGTCTGATTTCACACTCCCATGCACACCACAGACACCGGCTACACGGAGCTTCATGTTTCCCACGCACGCCCGCCCTCCGCACGCGGCACTTTCTCCCCTCCCCGTGTGTATCTGCTGACATGCCAGCCGGCAGCAGAGAAAACCCAGAAAGTCGGCCTCAGACCTGACGGTGTGGGCAGCGTGGGCAGGCCTGTTTGCCGTTTTTCCTCTCCTTTCCCACGCACAGGGCTGGCTGATTTGCCCATCATTCATGAATTTGCTAAACCCAGGAACCCAGAGCTAAGCCATACAGCTTCCCAGGGTAAGCAAGCTCCAAATGCTCATACGCATTATTGGTTATTTTCTAAATGCAAAAATAGTGGATGCTTGTCGAAGAGAAAAGAAAATTCCCTGAAACTGACAGGATTGCCCCTGCGGAGGGTTAGTGAAGAGGGGCGTGAGAGACGTGGGTGGACTTCTGTGTTTCTCTTAATGAAATGTATGTGTGTGAGCTTGTGTATGTTTCAAAAATTAACAAAACAAAACTAGAGAAGGTGCCCAGAAATAAAAGTCTCCTCTCTGCTCCCCCCACATGTGGCTAAGCTCCCTGAACCACACAAAAATTAGCCACATTGCTTTCTGGGGACTCTGAAGAATCACGAAGGAAGACTGGAGGCCAAAGGTGTGGGGAGTTTCCATAGCAGTGGGGTTGGGGCTCCAACATCAGGGGCCACCAGAAATAGCAGTCCTATGAGCGTTTGCAAAGAAGCAAATGAGCAGGCCATCTAGGCCCCCTGGAACAGGTGGCCTCTGGAGGCAGTGAGGCGGCTCCAGAAGGCAGGCACCGCCAGGCAAGAAAGGGCCCTGCAGGGAGGGTCTGAAGGATGGGCCAGGCAGGATGACCAGGGATATTCAGGGAGAGCCCAGGAATACACAGGGCTCTGAGGCATTGTGTGTGCGTGCACACATGTGTGTATACATGTGTGTGCATCTATATACATACATAGTGGGCCATGGAGCTCTGGCAAGTATCTGCTTGATGGACATGTGTGGCTGGTATGGGGGAATCAGGACCACAATGGTGACTTGGGGCCTCTCTCCTTGCCAAATGGGGTCTGGCACTAAGAGGTGCAGAAGGTGAGGTGGGCAACGAATGGGCTGTCCCTCTGTAATCAGGCGCTGATTCACCTAGAGAGGGAGCCTACCCTTCTGCCCTGCGTGATCTTTTTTTCCCATTTGACAAACATGCAGAATGATGGTCACAGAAATAAAGCAAACAGCACATGAGAAGCAGTTCTTTTTCCTGGTTTGGAGTTCATAAAAGCATTTTTACAAGCATCTGAAAATGGTCTCTTGAGAACCGGGACAGAGACAAAGTGAGCTGTGGGCCCTGTCCAGTTCCCATGTCGCCAACAGTAACCCCAGAGAGCATCCTCTGTTTGAGCCATGCTGAGGTGGTCAATGGGGAGTGGGGTACAGAACTGAGGCCCAGGCCCAGTCATGCAGGGTAGGCGACTCCGCCCCACCCCCTCCCCCAAATAAGGCAACTCTGCTGTCACAAGCTCGGAAAGCTCAGGCACTTACTTCATGGTGATGGTGTTGAAGAACCAGGAATAGAAGCCCTGGGGAAAAAGGAGAGAGAGCGTGAGAAACTCCAGGCCTGGGCCTGCCCTCTCCAGCCCTGGGAACCCAGGCAGCAGGTGCGTCATCCAAGGCAGTGTCCATGTGGGGTCTCCTTCTCAGGTGGGAGACCTCAAGAAAGAGCCTAAGTTCTGGGAGGAAGCTGATACGGTCTGGAGTCAGTAGTGACACAGAGGGAGATGCCCCCGCTAGTGAGTTACCATCTGCCATCTGGCGCCCGTTACGGGGAATGAGGGCCTGGGCTGGAGGGAGAGAAGTGACTCTCTCTGGAGTGGACATCGGTTGCTTACCTGCCCCTCATTGCCTCTTTCTGGGAACTGCCCCTCCGCATGGTGGTGGGCTGTCCATCAAGTAGGCAGCTGCCACCAATGGTCAGGTGACCAAGAGGATCATGACCCAAGTAGGGCCAATCAGAATTCTCTTATGGGGATTGATATGGATGTTGGGAGAGAGGGTCCCTCTCCCTCTGAGTTCCTGCACTTGGTGAACACCACGAAGCTTGGAGTGACATGGTGCCATAGATGCTATGCGCAGGATTGCATCTGAGGAAAAAAGCCAGTTCGGAAGACAGAGGACCAGAGAGGGGATCCTGGTGGCAACTCTAGGCTTCCTAGATCTAGCTATACCTGAAGCAGCTGCTCCTCTTGGCTCCCCACACTCGAGCCACACATTACCCTTTGTTGTAAGACATTTTTTGAGCTGGGTTTCTTCTCTTGCATCTGAGGGTCCTGTTGGTTATGACCCCTTTCTCTTGGGGTCTTGCTGTCAGGAGTTCTGGGTGGTGGGGAGAGGTGGCCTCGGCCTGGGGGGCAGGGCTGGGAGGGCCTAGAGAGGGAGTCAGCTTGGGAAGGGTGTATGTGAGTGGGGGCTGGGACCCGGGGCTGTAAAAGCTGCCAGATCTGGTAGCTGGTTAAGTTACCCTGGCACAGCGTCCTTCTGGGACCCCAGAGGGTTTATAACAAAACCTTGGAAAAGGTTGCAGCTCTTAATTGGCCCCATTTGGGTCACAAGCACATCAGTGAACCAAGCAGTCCCATTGGTTGATGGTCCCCTGGAACTACAGGGATTGGGGAAGGGGTATGTCCCAAAAGGAAGCTTCACAGAACACAGAAACAAGAAAAGAAGGAAGTTCCTTGGTGCCTTCCGCATAAGGCCCACCATCGAGGTCCCCCTCCCTGTGTTGGGTTGATTGACAGTGGGAATGTCCACTTGGGGAGTGTCCTCCACAGGGGCCCCATTTCCCCAGCTACATCCTGCAGAACTAAAATAAGGTCAGATGCCCAGGAATGACTCAGAGCAATGACAAGGAACAGCAGCATGATGACAGCAGCAGCGGCTGGGAAGGTCCCCAGGGAGGGGCTGAAGAGCGAGATAAGAGTTGGCCTGAGAGTCCCCACCCTGCCCCTCCCTGTGTGGAGAGTCTTTCCCCAAAGCCCACCTCTGGGCAAACAGGGCTGTGATTTCCTGAGGAAGCAAGCAGGTTTGTTGATGGCCCCCAGGGGTTATGCACAGTGGAGGACACACCTCCCCCTGAATCACTTTCACCCCTTTGCCGACAGGTACACAGGTGTTTGCCACACAGGGGACATATATGTCCTGGAATTCACACAGGACAGGACCACCGTGAAAGAGCAGGGCTGGTAAGTAGAAGTGTGGCCTCTGTTCCCAGGAAAATCACGTAGAGACAGATGTGTGAGTGAGCACGTGGGGACTCATCTCTCTTTCTCACATACACCCCTGTGTGTGTGTGTGTGTGTCGTAGTTCTGAAAGGCATAACCCATTCAGAAAACTTTGCAGTTGAACAATGGGCCTGAGAAGCAGATACCATCTCTCCTCCTTTCCCCACCCCTGCAGGAAATGACCACACGTTCCCAGGGGCCAGTTCAGCTGACAAGACCGAATGACAGTGGTGAGTTCACTGCACCTCTCTCGGGGGCCCTGTCCTCCCCACTCCGACACACAGGCAATGGTGGCTGCCCTGACTGGCGTGAGGCATGCTGGGAGCCCTGTTTGCTTCCCACACCACTCAGCCCGGCTCAGACCCCCGTCCTGGCTGGGGCACTCTTCATCCTTGTCACATTTCTGCTCTCTTCAGTTAGACTGCCCTTAGCTGCCACAACGATTTCTCTTCTTAGATACTTTTTAAATAAAATGATTTTTTTTGTCATTTTAAATTTAAATACCAACCAAAGTGATGTTTCTACAAAGAAAACCAAGAGCCACTTTGCAAGGTAAGTTCACCTGTCCTTGTTCTGTGGCGGAACAACCTGTTGAGGCTCCCCACTCCAATCAGAAGATCCTGGCAAGTGAAGGGACTTGGTCTCTTGGAGGGATGACAACAGAAGACGTTTCTACTCACTCACTGGACCCCATAGATCTGTGTTGGATCCTAACTACACAGCAGGCCGGACTGGGCACTGGGACAGCAGTGAGCAAGACCAGGTCAGCCTGGCTCTCACTGGGAAACAGGTACCCTAGCCTGACGGGGTAGATGTGACATTGCAGTCTGTCTGAAGAGCGCCGAGGAAGAATGCTTTTTCCATGGATGTAGACCCAGATGGCATGGGGAAGCGGTGCTTGTGCTGGAGTCTGAACAAAGGGTGGGTGTGTTGGCTCAGAGAGAGGCCAGTGGGGAAGGTGGAGAGGGAAGAGCAGGGGAAGGAGGTGGCATTTTTGAGGCTCTAAAAGATGGCCGATGGGCCAGGGGTGGAAGAGTTGGAAGGAGAAGGATAGACTGACAGGTAGGCAAGAGGCCACACCACAAGATCAAGGCATCTGCAATTTATTCCCAGAGCATTAGGAAGCCATTGAAGGTTGAGGCAGGCGAATGGGTGTCCTTGTTCTTGCGGGTCACTCTGGATGGGGCAGGGGACAAGTGTGGACCTAGAGATCAGTTAGAGCCTACTGCAGGCATCTAAGCAAGAGACTGACGGAGACCTGGATGGGGGGCGGGGAGAGGTGGAGAGAAGCGCAAGTGAGGAGGTAAAAGCAACACAGCTTGGCTGTGAACTGGCGGTGCCCAGGGGCCTGGGAAGGAGGGAGGGAGGCACACCTGGTGGGTGGTGGGAAAGGCTGAGACCAGGGCTCTAGGGAGGGAGATCACGGCATGTTTTGGACAAATTAAACACGAACGCCTTTACAATATCCAAGTGGAGGTATTTTGAAGGCCATTGGATAAGCGGGCAAGAGCCCAGAGGAAGGTTTAGCTGGAGACAGAAACTTAGGCGGGATCAGTGTAGAGGTGGCAATTGAAGCCATGAGCGTGGATGACATTTCCGGGAGATGGGGAGTGCACATTGAGGAGGAGAGGGGCTGGGATCAGCTGTGGGGAACTCCAGTGTGGAGGGGAGCCTGCCAAGGGGTCGGAGAGGAGCAGACAGAGAAGCAGAAGGAAAGCCCAGGGAGCGTGCTGTCAACAGAAGCAGCTGTGAGTGCCTGTTCAAGGAGGAAAGACAGTCCACAGGGTCAGCTGTTTCCGGGAAACCAGACAAGACCAGGCGAGAACCGAGGACAGTCCGCTGGGTTTTGGGCGCAGGGCCACTGCAGACTTGGGGGGCTGTCTGGAGATATTAACCACATGGGGAGGAATGATGGGGGTGGAAGCCACACTGGAGGGGCCGAGGAGTGAAGGTGGGGGAGCAGAGGGAGGTGGCCGTCCTGGGGGTGTGGCGGGCGAGGGAAGTTTGCAGGGCTCCCTTTCTTCTGCATTCCAGCCCCGCTCAGACGTCATCTTATGCCCCAAACCACCCCTGGCCACTCACTGTAGTGCTTTGGTCCTGTTCCATCGCCGCTGTGTGCCTTCCTTGCCCCCTTTTCCTTCACACACCTCCCACTGCCCTACACGCATCTGTCTGGGTGCCTCTCACCCAGGAAGAAAGTGCCATGAGGCAGGACTGGGCCCGTTTTATCCATTGCCTGGTGCCCAGCCCCCAGGCCAGGGCTGACACATGGCAGGTGCTCCACAGCGACTGGCTGAATGAACAAACAAGCCCCGGCGGAGGGCTGACATTTGGCAGGAAGGAGAAGGAAGGAGAAGACAGGGCTCTGTTGGGCAGATTGGGTGGCAAGAAGTTGAGGGATTCCCTGCCTGATTTCTCGGATCTTCTATGTGAACAGGAAGGTGAGCCCTTGGCTCAGAGTGGGAGCTTAGGGCATGATGGGGACCACGAGAAGGGTTGGCAATTTGGGAAAAGTAGACGAGTTAGTTTTTCAAGTCCCTTTGAAATATTAGAATTAGCTATCACTTCCTCGGCACCCTGAGAAACAGGTACAGTTACTATCTCCATATTTCTGATTGGGAAACTGAGGCCTGGCGAGGCTGAGGAGTGTGTCCACGGTCACATTGCTTGATGTGGTCGGGTCTGGCTGACTGCAAAGCCCTAACTATGAGCATGTTCCTTCCTGCACACGGCAGGGCTGCTGCCCAGAGCCAGGACCACCCCCTGCCAAGCCCAGCCTGGGCCCACCCAGCACTCACCTTGTCCTTGTGTTCCATCTCCAGGGAAATATCCGAGGGAGACGTCTTCTCACTCTGCTCCCCATAGATCAGTGAGGTCAGGCTGCCGGGCGGGGAGGTGGAAAAGGAGAGAAGAGGCCTCAGGTGTCTGCCGTGCTTCTCACCTGCTCCCTGGCTGAGGACCACCCAGTGGCACACCACTTTGGTTACAAATGGGAATCACCCCTGTTGCCAAGTGCCCGACACATCTTGGGCATCAGGGGATCCAGAAAGCCTGAGGTCTGAGAAGAAGTGGCCTTGTGCCCAGAGGTGGCTGCCCTCCAACTGACTTTCGGGCATGGAGAACCAGAGCAGGGGGAAGGGTGGGTGATGGAAGGCCACCTGCTGACGGGACGCCTGCTGCAGCCCGGGCCCTGGTCAGAGCCCTGTCCTGGTCGCAGCACATTCCCCCAGGGAGCAAAAGCAGCTCTCAGCCTGACCCTCCACCTCTCCTTACCTGTCATTGTGTATCAGCAGAGCCAGGCGCCCATAGTCCCACGCGGCTTTCCGGAGGAAGGAGTACACCAAGACGATGAGCTGCAGGCCAGGAAAGGAGGTGCAGGGCAGGGGAGTTCAAGGTGCCTTCCCCTCGGCTAGCCCCTACATGTCCCTGAGGTCCCCAGGGGGTCCCCCACTAGGTGGTCAGCTCTGTCAAGATAGGGGCCGTGCCTTTTCAATTCTCGATTCCCAGGGTCCACCCAGCAGCTTCTTGGCACAGGGAGGATGTTTGGAGTTTGTTGGATAAAGGCTCTGGTGGCATGTTTAGAACTATTGGGCAAGACACTCCTTGAAGAAACCAGCAAGGGGGAGGGCAAAGGGAGGACCAAGGGCCCTGGCCAGATGGGCCTTTGGACAGTGGTGCTTGGAAAACTGCCTGTTTTTCCACCCCTCTCTTCCCCAAGGCCCACCCCCCAGGGCCACCCTGGGTGGGACAGTCACTCAGGGAGTCCCCATCACTGCGGCTGGTGTCTATGTGGACAGCTGAGGCCCCTGCTGCATCGCTTGTGAAATCTCATTGGTTCACCCTAGTGGACACCTTGCGGTCTGCTCACAGCGGTGTCCAGAACTCACCAACCACAAGACGATGTTGAGGCACAGCACGGTGGGGATACCCCCGAAGGGCTGCCCCCGCAGGACAGTGCTCCGAGACTGAAAGCATTCGGTCACCGACATGTTCTGTGCCTTTTCTACCACATTCAGGTTGTCCGGTGAGACCGCCATCCTGCAAGGCTCCCTGGTGAACAGAGGGGTATCCAGGTCAGACATGAGGAGTGTCTCTTACTCTGCAAAATGCATGGACCTGCTGGGGAGCTGGGGGAGGCACTCTGTGTGCACACCAGGCCCCCACGCCCAGTGCCGGCTGGCAGGAGGGCCACCCTCAGATGGCACGCAGCCCCATGTGGTAGGAGAGCCGCTTCCTCAAACCCTGGGCCGTGTTGCCAGGATAGCCCAGATCACCAGGGATCGTTGGCGTTTTGTGCCACTTGACCCCTTTACAAAAAGAATTGTAAAACGCACATCTAAACAGTCTTCTTCATTCTACCTTTGTAAAGCTTTTCTTGTATGTGAATGAACAAACTTCACAAAGGCGAGTCAGTTCTCAGAGGGAAATGCAAGGTTTGGAGGAGGGAGCCACGGCATTCACGGGACCCCCGGCAGACAGGGCTCCCGGGTATCCACCTCGAACACCCTGCATCTCTCCGATCCAGTTCCCAGGAGGGGAGATAGCTCCCAAGACTAAATTAGGGAAGGATGGAGAGTACCTGGCATAGAGCAGAGACTCAGCAAAGTCACTAACACTAACCCTGAACTGCAACCAGGGAGATCAGGACCTGCCCAGGGACCTGAACCAATCCAGGGAGCCTGAGAGTTTTGGGGAGACTCAGTTGCAGAGTTCACGGTCACTGGATCAGTGTTCTTCAGGCTTGGATGAGAGTGGAAAGCACAGGTGAAAACCAGAGGTGACTGGTAGCTATTTGGGCTTATCTGCAAAGTTGTCCTGGGTTTAAAAGATCATTAGTTTTGGCTCCAGATCTCATCTGACCCTAGAAGCTCTTCATTTCCATTCAGGAAAAGTAGGTTGATTCATTCCTTCAACAAATATTTAGTGAACAGGCCTTGAGCCAGACAAATACCCAGGATGCATCAGTGAACAAGGCAAATAAAATCCCTTCCTCATGGGATTCTGCGGGGAAGAAGCAATGGAGGGGTGAGGGGGAGACGAGACTTGTAAAGAGTGGGATTGGGGGAGGCCGCACTGAGGGAACGACCCTGGAGCAAAGATTTGAAGAGAGGGAGCAAAGCCCACAGCTGCGGAGAAAGGGCACTTCAGGCAGAGTGGAGGCCCGGGCTGCCGTGTTGCCTGGGGTGCTGCGGAAGAGCAAGTCGGCCAGGGTGGCTGGACCAGGGAGAGTGAGGGGGCCGGGAGGGATAGAGCCAAGGAGTGACATGAAATGAGTGATGTAGTAAAGGGTTCACTTTGATCCTTGTATTGCAAATAAATGGTGGGGAGGAGGAGGGGGTCACGCTGAGAAGAAGCAGCAGAAAGGTCAGTTAGGAGGGAATTATATAATAGAAATTCAGGTAGCCCTGGTTGGTGTGGCTCAGTGGATTGAGCACCGGCCTGTGAACAGAGATCACTGGTTCGATTTCCAGTCAGGACACATGCCTGGGCTACGGGCCAGGTCCCTAGCTGGGGTGCACAAAAAGCAGTCAACTGATGTTTCTCTCTCACACCAATGTTTCCCTCCCTCTCTTTCTCCCTCCCTCTCTTTCTCCCTCCCTTCCCCTCTTTCTGAAAATAAATACAATTTTTTAAAGAAGAAAAGAAACCCAGGCAGAAGATGATGGTAGCTCAGACCAGGAAGGAAGCAGTGGAGGTGGTCAGAAGTGGTCAGATGTTGGAACTATTTTGAAAATGAAGCCAACAAGGAGCGTTGACAGATTGGATACAGCGTGTGGCGGGGGGTGGAGTCCAGGATGACTGTTTGTGACCCGAGCACTGGAAAAACACAGGAGCTGTTACTGCGTAGGAAAGACAGGGAGCTCTGACGGGGAAGTGCACGCTGCCGGGGCAGCCAGAGTCGGGTCTGGACAGGCTGAGCGGAGTGTGGAGCAGACAGCTGCATCTGTGAGTGTGCAGTTCAGAGAGACTGGAGGCATACACACAGGTGTCACGGGCCTAAGGGGACTCAGGGCCTAGAGTGCATCACCAGAGGGAGAGCCTAGAGTGAGGTGTGAGATCTGAGCCCTGGGAAGCTCCCGTGTTGATGCGGAGGAGACAGGAAGAGAGGCTGGGAAGAATAGCCAGTGAGGAAGGAGGAAAGGCAGGAGAGGGCGGTGTTCTGGAAGCCAAAGAAAGAGTTTCCAGGAAAAGGGAGCAACCACTTGTCAATATGGTCCAGTAAGATGACAACTGAGAATTAGCCGTAGTTGAAACACTGTGAGTAAAATGTGAACGTATAGTATTTAAAGGAACACAGTATGTTTCAGCAGCTTTCTGCCAGAGGGTCAGAGTAGCATGGATGGCATTTCTAGGGTCTCTTGGTGGCTGGGGCAGGCATCCAACCTTCTGAGGATGTCAGTCACCTGCAGCAGGAAGATACAGTTCTGCCGGTGGCCACTGGGGGGAGCCCGTGCAGAGGAAGCCGGTGGGGACCTGGGGAGGGAGGCTCACCTGGGGGGTCTGAAAGCCTTGGTGAGACTTCCTACCTGAGTCAGTTCTCCAGGAAGGGTCCGACTCAGGCCTGGAGGCTCCGCTCAGCTGCCAGGCTGCGAGAGAACAGGTACGGTGGGGAGACCATGAGACAGTCCCCCAGCTCGTTGCTTGTCTTTTCATTTTCATTGTGGTATCTTTTGAGGCACCAAAGGTTTGAATTTTGACAAAGCCCAGCTTACCAAATTTCCCTTTATGAACCATACTTTGTCATTGTATCTAAGACATCTTTGCTTGACTCAAGGTAGGGGGGCTGGGCCCAGGATGCGGGAGCGCTTGGTGAACTGCGACATGACCATGAGGGCTGGGGCTGTTGGTACTATTTAGCTGATACTATGTCTGAGGAGGGAGGGGTCTTGGGCTGTGAAAAGCTCAGTATCCATCCGGCTCTCAGGAGGTTTGAGTTCTGGATGCTGCTCTTTTCCACTCAACTCCCACTCCCTCATTCTCTCTCATTCCAAAAGCTCGCTCCTTCCTTCCTTCCCTTTCCTTCCTTCCTTCCTTCCTCCCTCCCTCCCTCCCTCCCCTTTCCTTCCTTCCCTTTCCTTCCTTCCCTTTCCTTCCTTCCTTCCTTCCTTCCTTCCTTCCTTCCTTCCTTCCTTCCTTCCTTCCTTCTTTCCACAAAGAAGGGTTGAGTACCTACCCCAAGCCAGGCATCCTGCCAGGCTCTGGGGTCCTAGAAGACTGCTTCCTACCCACACGAAGCTCCCAGACTCCCCAAGGTGGCATGCAGGCACGCAGGCACCTGCCACCACACACTCTGATAGACAGCCAGGGTAAAGGGAGCCATGGGGAGGAGTCAAAGAAGCCTTCTGCAAGGAAGTGACCTCCACGTTGAGGAGGGAACAGGTGCTCAGATCTGCCCAGTGTGGTGGGGCAGCATGGGCAGAGGGAACCATCCTGGCAGAGACCCGGAGGGGAGAGTGAGCATGGCAGTGAGGGAAAGTGGAGATGAATATGTGTGTAGGATGCACCACTGATTTGTTCTTTCATTTGTTCATTCATTCATTCATCCCTTCAACAAGACCTCACTGAGATCTACTCTTGCCAGGCCCTGCACAGACCCTGGAGGTAGAAACATGAGGCTCCTTTTCATGGAGTTCACAGCCTTTGGGATTTGGCAAAAGGATTGCTGTTGGGAGGCCTGGCCCAGGTTGCTGTTCCACCTGGGAGGACCCCAAGCTACAAGGTGGCGGCATCTACGCCTGGAGTGGGGTGGAATCTACCCAGCAGGGTTGGGTCAGCATAGGCTTGCAGCTCGCCTGGCTGCCCAGCCTGAAGGGGAGGTAAGGAAGGAGAGACAAGAGAGCCTCACCCCCCACCTCAACACCCCCCTCAGCTTTCTGGCAGCAAGCAGAGGCAGCAATGAGGGAGACAGTTGCCATGGAAACCTAGAACAGCACCCCACACTTTCTCTTCACCTCTAAACTATGCCTGGACCTTCCTCCCCTTCTAGAGGAAAGGCTAGTTCTTGGGTGTGAAGAAGAGGGACAGAAAGCTTTCCAAAGACCAAAGCCCCGGCACTGGAAAGAATGAAACTTGAAATCTGAGTAGGATAAAGGGGCACAGAGCAGAGGCCCCAGTCTGCCTGGTGCAGGGGGCATCCTGGAACTGCTCTCTGTGGCCATGACTTTCACGTCAGAGCATGGGGAGGCTGTTCAGGGCATGAGGGAGACGTGGGCTCTCTGGAGCAGACTGTCTGGGCTTTAGTCCCAGGTCCACTGTTGCTAACTCTGGGTGACCACGGACCGTCAGTGACTTCACCTCTCTGAGACTCAGTTCCCAGCTCTGGAAAGTGGGGGTGATGAAGCACTGCCTCACAGGTCACTGTGAACATGAGATAATTCATACAAAGCCCTTTGCTCCATCCTGGAGAACTGTATGTGCTCAACTATTAGCCCAGACTGGACCACTCCTAGTCTCCTTCCCCCAACTCCGTTCCGGGACAGGCAAGGGGAAAGAAGAGGAGTATGGGAAGGCTTGCCCAGCACCCCACAGACTGTAGCCTGTAGGTGGTGGCTGGCTCTGTTCTTGCTGTGCTTGAAAGCAAATGTCAGCCTTGCTTTGGGGCCCAGAAAGGGCAGTGAGAGATGGTGCTGATGCTGGCTGGTGAGTCAGGATTCTTAAGTCCCTTCCTCAGCTGCACACCTCATCTGACAGCAGCAGTGCCTGGCCTTCCTCCCTTCCCCTGTCTCCCCCATCCCGGCCTCGAGTGTCACAGCTGGAGGCCTAGCAGTCAGTCCTAGACCTGGGCAGAGTAGTCCTCGGCACCTGGGCGAAGGCTTTGCAGAGCTCACTTTGCCTTTATTACTCCTCTGGCCCCTCACTCACACCCGTCCTTCCAGACGTGGCCTGATTTCAGCACTGCTATCCTAACTAGCCAGGCCAGCCAGCCCTTTGCTCCCCACTCCCCATCTCAAGGCCAAGTCCATTGTGTGGGGAACCCATATCCCAGAGCTACAGTCGTCAAGGAAGCCCTAAGGAGGGGGCAATCTTATTAATAGCTGACATTTACTGAGCACTTACTGTAGCATAAATACTTCCCATTTAAATACTAGCTCATTTAATCCTCACAAGCACCCTAGGGTACTAGAATCATCCCTAGATGAAAGAGAGAATTAAGGCCCAGAAAGGTTAAGTAACTTGCCCAAGATCATGGCACTTGTAGGTAGCAGAGCTGCCTCTTGAACGGGTCCAGTTTGCAAGCCTTTGCTCTGCTACCTCCTGGCCCTGCTGGGCTGGCAGTGCTGGGCAGGGGCAGAGGAAGGGGGGGACCTCACTCAAACCCGAGTCCAGGGATAGATCCCTCCCCAGCCTTTCAGGATGCCGCAGTGGAAAGTGCTGTGGACTGAGGGATCCAGGAGAGCGGGGCTCTGGGCCACCTGTGTGTCCTTGAGCAGGTGCCTTCTCATCACTGGGCCTCCTGTCTGTCAGAGGAGGGGTTTTGGTAGCAAGTCTCTCAGGGCCAGGATGGAGCCAGGATTCCAGGTGTCTCCGAGACACCGTCTGCAGCCACACAGCCTACATTTCTTGGTGCTGCTCGAGCTCACTTGCTCCACCATCCCCATGAATTCTCAGGAGCTGGACCAGGGGCGCTGCATTTGATTTGGAGAAGCAAATCACTGTAGCATAGGCCATGTTCTTGGAGAAGAAGCTGGGGGTGGCAGGCACCCCGCCTTCCCCCCTAACCCTGTCCCCACCAGAGTGCACAAAGCCAGAGCACCTCCACCTACCCTGTGCCTCCCCCACCATCTGACCTTCTCAGTCTCTTCAATAATTCACCACTTTTTGTTAACAACAGGAAAGGTTATTTCCCACGGCTCCAGACCTTGAGAAAACAAACTGGAGTTTCTGTCCGTGGGCACGTCCTCCCATCTCCCCTTCTGCTCTGGGACTTTCCTCATATCTGCTTCCATGCTCTCCCCTCTCAGATCTGCCCCCGCCCCCCTTTCCAGGACATCAGCTCAGTGGCCCAGGTTCACTGTCACTGCTAGGAGGCCAGGTCCTTTGGAAGAGGGGAGGAGCGGGGCAGGTCTTACTGTAATGAGGGTTCTCGTTGATGTCCTTCCCTGCCCACTGTGCCAGCTGGCCCCACGTCTTCTCCCAAGTGTCAGCAAGCCCTTCCTCACTCTACACTGCCCTCGAGTTTCAATCTCGTATCTTCACAGCAAAGATATGGTTTGCCCTTCACAGAATGGTTTGCCCAACTTAAGGTATGAAGACACAGGGGTGCCAGCAGGCTAAGAGATTCACCGGAGGTGGGGGAGAGTGGATTTGGGATCAGAACTAGGGTTTTATGGCTCCCCGTTCAGTGCTGTCAGGCTTGGATTGGTGACTCCTTGGCCTGGGGTGGTGGGGAGGGCACTGGAACCACCTGGAAGATGTTCAGTAGATCTAGGTGCTCACACTCCACTCCAGACTCTAAGAATGAGAATCTCTAGTCAATTCTTATATGCAGCCAACACAGAGAAACACCAGCTTAAGGTTTTCAGGGTTATTTGCATCTAACTAAGGAGTTCTTGCAGATCTGAAATGTCTTCTGAGTCCCCTAAATGAGGAGGGAGAACGAGGAGATTTGGGGATGAATCACATTGCAATGGGGCAGCTCAGGAGACCTGCCCGATAGTCTCCTCTCAGGAGATCTCCCCTCCCCCTCCCAGGTCTTTCTGAGTCTGTAGAAACTCAGCTGGAGGTCTACAGAGGCCCACACCACCTCTTCACTTGAACTCCCAAACTCCCGCATTTCTCCCTGAGCCAGGGGTCACTAGTATGACCACTTCTTCTTGGGGTACCATGCCTGCCCTGTATTCTGTCCTCATGTCTCAGAGCTGCTTGCCCTGACCTGACTGAGCTGGAGCTACTTCCTCTTGGGCTAGGCTGAGGCCTTGGTCTCATCAGTATTTACAGTGCTTGTGTCGGCTCAGATCCTACTCTCCGGAGCCTTCCTCCAGTGAGCAGCCCAGTCTGTGCCTTGTCCCCACCCTCAGCTGGCCTTTGCTACCCCTGCCTGGTACTCTTCTCTAGGCTTTCTTTTCATGCACACGAACAGCCAGTGCCCCAGCAAGTCTCCAGACCCCTTGACGGCAGGGCTCATGCCATGGTGGTCCCTGCACAAGGACCAGGATGCATGTCGTAGGCCTCGATGAAAGAGAGACGGCCCTTTACCCATGGTACACCCAGGAGCAGGGAACAATAAAATCTGGGACTGGCATGCATTTGCACACACACGTTTCTGCCTCCCCACAGGACAACATCGGTTGCCAAGTCCTGCTCCCTAGGTCAGAGCCTGGAGTGATGGGAACGTGTGGTTTGGGTCAGGAGGTTGTGTACATCTGGATCCATTGTTTATTAACTGCAATTTAACCTCTTGCTGCTCAGTTTTCTCTTCTATGAAGTGGGTTTAATTGTGTCCATCCTGCTGCACCAGGCGGCTGTGAGAGTTAAAGGAAATGATACGTGGAAATGTTTTTGGAAACTCTGAGTACCACAAACGGTGGTTGCTGCCTTTGCTATCTTCTTCCTAGGACTGAGGTCAGCCTTCTGTCAGAACCCCCAAATGGCCCCCTTGGGCACCCCTGAAGCCCCAGCAGAGGGTGAGTGGATTGGGGTTCCACTTTGCCATCTGGCCCTCTAAAATAATAAGGCAGCCACCTGGCAGTTGGGACCAGCAGAAGGATGCTCAGCACCACGGACAGCACCACATTTCTGCAGTGGCGGTGGCTGCTGCCTCTTTGCCAGGGTTCTGTGGGCAGGGCCCGGCACTACCCACTGATGCCCCTGGCCCAATAACTGCTAACATCTATTGAAGATTCCTGTGTTCCAGGCACTGTGCCAACTTTCTTAATGCACCTATCAGAGTACATGTTAGATCTAGTTAATAGCCTTTAGTACCATCCCCACTTCTAATGTGCCTTCCTATACTGCCGAAGCTAGAAAGCTAAAAACTGCATTTCCAACATTTCCTTGCAGCGAGGGTTCTGCATACAGATCAGGTTCCATCAATCGGATGCACTGGAGATAGATGTATGAGGAGGAAGCCACCTTCCTGTTGCTTGGGCTGTGCTCAGCGGACAAGCAAAGCCGAGGAGAGGAAGAGGTTCCATGCAGCAGATCAATGCCCAGTCTCCGGTTCCGGGAGGTTGGGGGTGGGGTGAGGAGCGAGAGGCAGTAATGGTGCAGGCTGCAGAGATCAGGCTCTGATCTCTGGCTTGCAGGTGAGGCTCCAGTAGCCCCGTCCTGGCTGTGGCCGAGGAGCAGTTTGTCTGGGGAGTCTGCTCTGCTCTGTTCTGAAGACCCAGATTTTAGCCCTTCCAGTGATTTTGTGAGCACACAACTCCCTGCATTAAACTCTGCTCTGTTCAAAGTCTGTAGAGTGGCTTTTGCCTCCTGTACAAAGGATGGGCAGGTTCTGTTATTGTCCTATCTCATAGACAAGAAATATTGGGCATGGACAAGTTAAGTGACTAGTCCAGGTCCAGCAGCCAGTGAGCAGTGGGACCCAAACCCAGAACAACTGACTCCCCAAACCCCTCCAGGCATGATGCCCCCACACCGAAGACCAAAGCTAAATGGAGAAAAGTCAAGGCTGACAGGAAATTCTGGAAACACACTCCAGGCCAGAGTGGGCACAGCCCCTGAAGAGGCCTCGGAAGGAGGCAGAGAGGACGTGGACATCGTCAAAGGCCAGGCGTGGAACCGGGTGACTTTGCATGGTCACCCCACTGACCACCCCTGACACCTCACAAGCAAGCCAACAGGCAGCAGCCTAAGAGGTGGGTGTCAGCATCCCCACTTTAGAGGTAGAGAAACTACGTCCCACCGAGGTTAAGTAATTGGTTGAAAGTCACACAGCTGGAGAGAGACAGAGGCAGGACTGGAATCTAAGCATCTGGCTCTGTGACATTATGGGGGTTTTGCGGCACCACTGGGGACGGAGCTGCTTTGCCTGCTCTGGGGGCTGCATCTCTGGGGTACGGGAAGACAGGCTCAGCAGATCTGTGCTGCATCAGAGGGACTCCCCACTAGCGGGAGGAGAGGCTGCAGGGGGCAGCGAGAGCTGGAGTGCAGCCAGGGGAGAAGGTAGCCATCTGGACCCGGGCTGGCATCTGGGGACGAAGACTTCTCCCTTAACCTGCTCACTCTGGGACCCCTCTCCTGGCTGAGAAGTTTCCTTTCCTTGCCCTGAAGACCCTGCACCCCCACCCAGGGGCCCATGCCTTTCTGCCCATGGCCCCGAGCCAGCAAGTAGCCATAACGTTGCCCAGATGGGGCCAGAGGCAGGAGGCAGAGGCAGCTGTGGGGATGCCATCAATACCCAGGGCCCCGGGGGAGCTGGTCAGTGACTCGGAGGTGCCGGGGCGAGGAGGGGTGACCCCCTGCTTGTGCTAAAAAAGACAAAATGTCAGAACAGCAAGATATGATGCTGTTACAATAGATGATCTCAATTATAAAAATAAAAAAAGGAGGGGAGAGAATAAAACACAAAATTATGCCTGTAGAAAAAAAGGCCATTTATGTCTGGGTGGTGGGATTGTGGTCTTTTAATAACTTTTTGTGAATTTGAAAAACTACTTAATATGAACATGCATTATTGTTTATAGTGAGGAAAAGTTATATTTAGAAAGGAAGGCTGATATTTCTAGGCATGTATATGATCATCTTTCCTTCTCCCTTTTGCATCAAATCTTTCTTGCCTCTCAAGTGCCCTCATTTTGATCACCTCCCTCTCAAGCTTGTTGATGGGGTAGAGGGAGTGGAGGGGCCCTGTGGTTTTTGTACCAGCTGCTTCCTCAGAAAGATTCAAGGCCTGAATCCGATGCCACCTACCCCGCACCCCACAGGGTCTGGCTGGGCCAGATGCGGGAAGATCAAGCCTTGAACTTGCACCATGTGGGCCAAGGTAACCACCAGACCCCTGGGAGTCTGCCTGGAAGCTGGAGGCACCCTGCCCCTCCTTCCCATCGATACCCACCCCACCCCCGGCAGATGTGGTGTGGTGCTGACCGCAGCATCAAGGCCAGATGCAGTGGTCGTGGAGGGGGCTCTGTGCCCCCTGCCTCAGCACAACTCTCAGTTGGGCAAGCGGGGTGGGGGTGGGGCAGCCTGCCGTGGTGTAGCATTTAAATGTGGGTCCCTAGGGAGAGCTAGACTCCTCGGGTCCAAATTCTGCCTCTGCTATTCACTAGCCGCATGTCTTTGGGTGAGTCTCCTAAGCTGGGCCCCGGTTTCCCCATCTGTGAACTGGAGATGTGAATAGCACCCACCCTCATGGGGTGCATGTGAGGACAACATGAACCAATTCATGTGAGACACCTGGAACAGTGCCCAGCACATAGCTGGCTCAGTGGGGCTAAGCATCATTTTCCTTGTTAGTGCCTACAACTTTGATGTTTGCATATGGGGTGACGTAGCAGAGGCCGACTCCCCAGTGGATGGAGAGCTTCCTGATGACAAAGCCCATGGCTGTGTTTGCTCATTTTTCTGCGGTGCTGGGCAGAGTGCAGTGCTTCACCAACAGTTGTTGCAGAAGGGAGTGATGGGCAGTGGGGCTGGGGTGAAGCTCACCCAGCTCCCGTGATCTCACACCTGGAGTGCTGTGGCTGGAGGGGCCGTGCAAACCCTTCCACCCGAGACCCTCCTTGCACATATGAGCAAAGCTTGCTACCGGCTACCCTTCCCTTAGCTGCCAATTGTGCAGCACTGGTCAGCCCTGCCTCTGTCTCCGTCTACCCTCCGCACCCTCCTCACCCTCTGCCCGGGAACTCTGCTCAATCAGTACATTGAGGGCAATCTTGGACAGAGGCAGCCGTTTCTATCTTGATTAGAAAAAAAAAAATGTGGCACACCTCCGGTCTGAGTGTTGTGGAGCAGATGCATTCCCACCGAACCGGGTGAAGCTGAAGCAGCTCGACCCTGAGTTATTGCGGTAATTCCTGTCTCCGTGGTAACAAGGCCGGACTAAGCCTTCTGCTAGCAAAGACCCGTGGGCAAGCTGCGCGCCCCCTACCCCTCACAGAGCTGTTCTCTCCCCCAGACTCTTCCCTGCCAATTCCCCCTTAGGAGCCCCCAGTGGACAGAGAGGGGAGGGCAGGGGAGAGGAGACTTAGCCGTGGCAGAGTCCCCAGGGAGTGCAGACCCAGCGAGGCCCAGGATGAAGGCACCCAGTAGCAGGAGCAAGCAGGCAGGATGCTGTTGGCTGCCGTGCCACCCCAGCAACTCCTGTCGCTAGGATGGGCTTGGGCAGACGCTGCCACAAGCTGGGGCAGGCAGACAGACCCAGGCCCGAGAGCCAGGACGTGGAGTCCTAGCCCACACAGACCCAACCAGCTGCGGATGATTCGTTTGGTGCAGATGGAAGCAGCTTTAACTGAACACTTGCTGTGAGTCCGCACGGGGCGAGGAGGTGGGGAGGATTAGGACACAGAGCGGGCGGGCCTGCCTTTGGCGAGAGCACAGTCAGGTGGCGGAGACCCGAACAATGCGAAAGCGGCCAATCAGAATAAAGAGTGACAGATGCCTGTTCAGTGAAGCAAGCAAGATGCGGGCGGGTGGGCAGGCAGCGCTCAGAGAATGCCACCCCCTGTGAGCTGCCTGTGCCTGGATTTTCTCTGGAAGGAGACCCAAGAAGGTCCCGACCATGGGTGCCTTCTGGGAGAGAAGCCAGGCGAGGGTTGAGGCAGGGTGAGGGTGACTGACTTCCATTATATTCTTTTTTACTTTTTGAATTCTGTACTGTGTGATATCGAACCAAACAAAACAAAAAAGCAAAAGCGAGATGAAAAGCAGCACCATGTGACAGGTGCTATAATAGGGTGTGACCTACTTCAAGCTGGGCCCCGAGGAGGGAGGAGCGGCTCTGTCACTGGGGGACTCTCCTCCCCTTAAGGTCTGAGAACTCTCATCTGCCAGGATCGTGTGTGTCGGTCCCTCCATCTTTGGACTTGTGCGATTTGGGATGGGCAGATGTATCGGACTGAATGGTGTTCCCCCAAAATTCATGTCCGCCTGGAGCCACAGAATATGACGTTATTGATGTAACTATGTGTGGTGACGGATGTTAGCTAAATCTACTGTGGTGTCGTTTTGCAATATATGTATCAAATCATTATGTTGGACACCTAAAACTAATATTATGTCAACTATACCCCAATTAATATAGATGTATACACATAGCCTTATGTAGAAATGGGTTCTCTGCAGATAGAATTACTTAAAATGAAGTCATATGAGATTAGGGTGGGCCCTAAATCCAATGGCCGGTATCCTTTCAAGAAGAACACTTGGGGACACACAGAGAGGAAAGCCACTGAAGACAGAGGCAGAGCCGGGAGTGAGGTAGCCACACCCCCAGGAAGTCCAGGGGCTGCTTCCCTAGACCTGCAGAGGGAGCGTGGCCCTGCCAACACCTTCATCCCAGACCTCTGGCTTCCAGAACTCCGAGAGAATGGCTTTCTATTGTTCTACGTCACCCAGTCGATGGTCATTTGTTGCAGCTGCCCAAGGAGATGAACACAATGGGCCTGTGCATTTGTGGTTTGTGTACTTTGATGTGTGTGTATCAATCTGTTTTTGTCTGTGCATGTTTTCGGGGTATTTGGGTGTGCTTGGGAATGTATTTGTGACTATAATTTGGGTTTTGGGTGCTTATATGTGTTTTGGGGTGCATGCATACTTACATGTCCATATATGAGCATGTTGAGTTGGATCTGTGCGTGCATTTATGTGTCTGTATATTTGTGTGTGCCGGTGTGTGTGAGAGCATATGTATATGTAGACAAAAGTCTCGAGGGCTTCTCTTAGCCACATCCCAGAAACCCGCCCTGGGGCTCCTGCTGCAGGAGTTGGCCTTGAGGGATGCCAGCCAATGGCAGTGGAGGTGGGGAGAATAGCATCACACCCAGGTTGGAGCCTCGACCCCTCGGATCTAGGGCCACCCGAGAAAGGGGAGGTCTAGGGGGAGAGTGTCCCCCATTACACCTGCCCTATCAGCAAAAGGGTCTCCAGCTGAAAAGTGAGGGTCCAGTAGGACCCTCGCCCTGGGGGTGCAGTGGCCAGCCTTCTTGGAAGCCTTCAGCATGACAGAGACCGCTGGGAGGGACTCTACCTCCCATGAATGGCGTTACTTTGAAACAGAGCCATGGTGCATCATCGGCATCACCTGGAGGGCTTGCTAAACAGGCAGCCAGGCCCACGCCAGAACCTCTGATGCAGTAGGTCTGGGGAGAAGCCTGAGAGCTTGCACCTCTGACAGTTCCTGGGTGATGCCGACATTGCTCAGTGTGGGCATCCTGGCCTTTCAGGGCAGGCCCTGAGAAAGTCTTCCCCTGGTAGGCCCAATCCCATTCTCTCAGGGGCCCACATGCCACTCAGGAAATCATTTATTCAGCAAAATGATGGACCAGACTGTTTTCTAGGCGCTTCTGGTCTAGGCATAAGATTCCAGTGGGTGCGCAGACCCCCAAAGACACCAAGACAGACCCGCATCAGGGCCCTCCAGAGGCCTGGTGAGGGAGTGTGAAGGAGCACTTGACTGAGCCCTGGGCAATCCGGAAAGGCTACCTGGAGGAGGTGCTAGCCAAGGCAGCTAGTAGTCACACTTATTAAAGTAGTAGCGGATGGCAGTAGTCACATTAATTGAAGGCTTCCTGTTAGGTACCATGCTCAGACCCTGCAAGCATGAGATTTTAATCCTCACAAAACCCCAAGGTGGGAAATACATGGCTGAAGGAGATTTGAACCCAGGCAGTCTGCTTCCAGCAACCACATTCCCAGCTCTGAGCGCAGGTGGGGCTTCCCTCATGAAGGAGCTGCCACGTGGAGGCCAGGGGCAAGACATTCCAGGGTAGACTGCGCATGCACCAAAGTGGAAGAGGAGGTGGAGGTGGACTCAGTGTTAAGGCTTTTCCCGGAGTGCGGGTCCCCCAGCAGAGAAGGGAGGGATACCAGGCTCTGGTCCCATCTGTCTAAATAGGGCAGGAATTGCTGGCTGCCAAGCATGGGGGTGGGGGAATTGGAGAGAGGCAGAGGGGGCCTTCTCCATGAGCTCAGCTGCTCCAGTGATGGGGGGAGCCAGATGGCAGAGGCTGCCGGTCTGGCTTACACGGCTTCCCAGGGCCTGCAGGGCAGAGAGCCCGGAACCCAAGGGGCTGGGAACCACAGTGCTCCTGTGGCGGGGCCCTCTGTCTGAGGCTTTGTTCGTATGAAGCTTAGCTCTGAGGATGGGCTGAGGGGTGACTGGCTGGCACAAGCTCTGTGACCTATGGTGGCCCCCACACTTTGGCCCCCCAGGCAGTCTCTGTGTAGCTGTAGGGGTCACTGGGCACCTCAACTAAAGCACAAGTCCCCAGGCCAGGAGCTGGCCTCCCGATGATCTTGCTCCTGCTCCTTGGGTTGTGGAGGATCAGAAAGTCGCTCTGATTCATGCTGAATGAGGACTCAGAGACCTGAATTCAGACGACGGAACCAGAGGAAATGAACTCCAGCTGCAGCAAGAGGTATTCTAATTAGACACAAGGAAGCACTGGCCTGAGATGCTGAGGGGAGTAGTAGCTATTTTGGGGGAGACCCATCCTTCTGTCTCTGACAGCCTGCCTCTTGCGAGGAAATTTGGTAGGGATTTTTCTTTCCCTTTCCTTAACTAGCTCCTTCATTGAATCTCACCGACATTTTAGTTCCCTCTCCCCTTTCCTGCTGGCCTCCCATTTCTGCCTCTTTGTCTGAGTGGGCCAGAGGCTCCCCCAACCACTGCTTGTCCCCGTGTTGCTGGGGGCCTTTGAGCTTGGGCACCTTCAGTTCAGCCAGTGCTTGCTGAGCCCTCCACCTGCTGGGGGTGACAGTCCTCCAGGCCCTGCCCAGGGCACTTCCAGCCCAGCGGAGACATCAGTGAAACCCATGTCTACACCCAAGGCATGGTAAGGGCCATGCAGTGAGAAAGGTACAGGCCAAGGTGAAGGGGCTCAGAGACCACAGCCCGGGGGGCCAGGGGAGACTTCAAAGAGGTGGCAGGTGGTTATTTCTGGGCTGACAGAAACCAGTGGGAGCAAGCAAAGGGGACTGTGAGTGGAGGAGGGAAACATTGGGTGGAATATTCCAGAAATGGCAGGTTGACTGGCTTGGCTGTAGAGGTGGCATGAGAAGGATCTGGTGATGCAACAGGCAGATGGGGACCAGCCTGCAGGGTCCTGAATCTCGGGCTGAATGATTTACACTTAATCTGTGAGGTTTTGGAGGAAGGGCATGACATCTGAGCTGGGACTAGAAAAGCTTCCAGGTTTTGCCCCTTTCCTGGGATTCATAAAAGGCACCTGGCCCTGACTGGGAGCTTACAGGCTTTGGAGGGGTCCCTCAGGGGAGCAGATGACTGGCATGTCAAATGCTACCTTTCTGAGAGCCCTGGGCTGATGACCCTATTTAATAAGACAGCTCCCCTGGCACCCCCAATCCCCTTTCCTTCCGTTCCAGCACTTGTGCCACCGCCTAACCTACTTCATCCGTAGTTTACGCTGCTTATCATCACCTCCGCCCTCGTTAGAATGCAGGCCCCATGAGGGCAGGGCCCTCATCTGCTTCACTTGCTGCTGAACGTTCCAGTGCCTAGCACAGTGCCTGGAATCCCAACAAATTCACTCATTTGTTAAATGAATCAGGAGAAAAATACCACCCCGCCTGAACCAGCAGGGTCTATCACTTTACTTTTGGCTTCCTGAGCTTGGCATCACCCGAGTGGAAAAATCTCAGAAAATCAGACAGAACTCTGCTTCTCCCCTGCTGCGCCTCTCGCGCTTGCCAGGAGTCTGGGAAGATTTGGAGTGCTCCTCCGCCCCTTTTCTGCCAAAACACCACCACTTTTCTTCATCTTGGAGTGGAGGCCAGGCAAGGAAAATTTCAGCTAAAGAAAGCAAGGGGCTGTCAGCTCCACCCAGCAGCCTGGAGGAATAACTCTGATGGACGGATTAGAATATCTGCAAGTCACCGAGGGCCCACCCCACAGGGGCCCTGTACAAGTGTTCTGAGCATTTGTTTCATTGCCACAAACATGGGGGTTATCCTCCCATTTTACAGATGGAAAAATAGAGACTCCGAGGAGCTAACTGACACAGTCAAGTTCACTCCACCAGGCGAGGAGTCCTGTTTTGAACTCAGGCCTTCCTACCCCCACCCAGTGCTCGTTTCTCCATGGCACGTGGCCTCCCTTCTGCCGGAGAAGCAGCTGAGATGCAGGACATGAAGCTTGCTGTGTTCTCCGTCCAAGGCCCCAGATCGCCGGGGTCTCTGTGGGCCTCAGCCTTCCCACCTGAGCTATGGGGGCTGAGGTCTTGGCCACAGCCAAGGGATGAATGAGGACGATAATGTCGCATCTGCCACCTGGTCTGAGCTCATTGGAGAGTGTGAGTTAATAACTGTGCTCACTGCCCGTTCTGGCCTGGGCCCAGGCACCCGTCCTCGCTCTGATGTGAACCATGAGGTCTGGAGTCCAAAACAGGGCTCCCTGCCTTTGAAGCCCCGACAGATGCAAGGGAAAGCAAACCGCCCCTTGTTTGGAGGGCAGAGGCAGCACCTGGCCTGCAGGGCTGTCACAGCTGGGCCACAGCCGGAGAGGCAGAAGAGCTTGGACCAAGCTCCCAGCTGTGGGGCTGCAGGTGGTATACTTCCATTCCTGTGTCCTTCAGGGTCTCAGTTCTCCCACTTTGAGAATGGAAACTCTCTCAGCAAATGTTAATTATTCCCTATTATATGCCGGAAACATGAGAGTTTCTGTCTTTGAGACCCCTAAAGGGCAGGTTAGAGGAGTCACTCGATATGCAGTCGCGAGTGACGGAAGGTTTTAGAGCAGGGGACCTGGCTGCACTGTGCTGTAGGGGGGCTACCTGGGCAGCAGAGTGTGGACGGGAAAGAGGCTTTGAAATGACGGAACTGGCATGTCAAGCACTCAGTAAGTGCCAGGTGCGGTTTCAAGCACTTTACAGACAGTAACTTTAACCTTCACGGGACCTGAGGGCATGGTGGTCACCCCATTTTACAGATGAAAAGACTGACCTACGTAGAGATGACAGGCTGGTAGGTGGCAGAACTGGGAATCGAACCCACCCGACTCCCGAGCCTGAGTTCTTTACCACCATTCGGTGCTGTCTCCCACCGGAACCTAGGCTGGAGGGACCAGGGTTCAGCACAGGGCTGGGTGGTGGGCATGGCCAGAGGGATGGAAGTGACACCCTCCCTGTGGCTAAGGCTCCTGGCCCCGAGAGTTCTTGCCACGCTGGGCCAAGAAATTATAAGGGAGATGGGCACACTGCACAGAAAGAGCCATATCTGAGATTACTTTTATTGATGATAACACCACTCACAATGTTCTTGGCCAACAGCCCACATGGGAAAACTTCTTTCATGGAAAAGAGATTTTACAGACAGTCTCAGATAAAGAAATCTTATCACAGTTATTGCTTCTCCTCACTAGCAGAGGCTATGGGGGTAGAGCTGGGGTGGGGGCGGGGTGCAGAGGCTGGGGTGGGGGCAGAGGCTGGGGTGGGGGGCAGAGGCTGCCGGCCCCTGGGCGGGCAGGAGGCAGTTAGACCAGGAAGGGTTTCCTGTGCTGTCCTGATGAGATTACAGCTGACTCCTCCGAGCTGTTGGGTCACAACACTTTAAATGGCACTATGGATGTGAGTAATGCTGGAGACGTGAAACGAGATTGAGATCGGAAGTCTTTGCTAAGCTCCCTCCCGGCTCTAACAGTCTATGAACACACCATTTGTCAGAACCCTTTCTCAAGAAAAAAGTGTTGAGAGGCAGGAAACCCTCAGAACAGCCACATCTGGCTGGGTTCTGGACCTGTCCCAAACTGGGGTCGGCTGGGCAAGAGCCCTCAGGGGACCCAGAGAGCAGCCCAGTCGTGGGGTGTTTCTGCGGAGGACCGAGCCTCCTAACCAGAGCCAAAGAGCCTTTGGCCCCCTTCTCAGGCCTTGGGCGCCAGGGCCATCTGGGCTAGTGTCCTTCAGAGATGGGACTGGGCCCTTCCCGCACTGCCCCCATCAGGTTGTGGGCTTAAGGGGCTTAGTGGGAGCTGTCGCCCCAGCACTGATTGCAGAGCCGCACCCCGTTTCCCAGGCTTGAGGAAGCAGCTGGTGCGAGGGGCTTAGCCCTGCTGAGTGGGAAGACGACAAGAGCACCTACCTGGGCAGCAGGTGAGGTCTGGGGCTCGGCAGATGAGCTGTCACCGGCTGTCCCTCCTCTTGATCTGTTGTCAGGCGCTTCCGAGTAGCCCAGCCACAGCCCTGCCGGACTCCTGACCACAAAGGCGGCTGGTCCAAGGCTCTGTAGCACAGGGACGAGGAAGCACTGTCAGTGCAGGCGGGCAGGGATCCCAATGCTCCCTGGGCCTCCCCGTGGCTCCTCCCCTGCCCAGAGGCCAGGCCCTGTCCAGGCCCAACATGCCGGGCAGCATCTTCCCGCAAGGCCTCAGGGGAGCTCTAGTGGGGTGAGGGGCACCCCAGATGCAGCTATGACTCCCAGTCTTTCCCCCACCTCCACACCCAGCTGCCCACTCCTGGGGTGAGTGAGCAGGAGGCCATCCTTCATCTCAGCTGAGCAGGGGCCCAAGGGCAGGGGTCCAGGGATGGAGCACTGCCTTGGGAGTCCAAGCCTCTAGGTCTCTCTGCCACTTCCACCGGAGCACCCCACTTTCCCTCGCTGGGATGGGGGACTTCAGCCTAGAAACACAGACTCTGCCAGCAGGACTGAGCTTGGGAGGTCAGAGGGGCCAGTTCTGGTGACTTCAAGTAGGGCTTCAGAATCATTTGGTGGGGGCACTGCTAAAATGCAGGTCTAAGGGCCCTCCCCTAGCCCACTAAATCAGACTCTTCGGGAAGGAGCCTGGGAATCCGCGTTTTAACAGTTCCCCACATGGATGCACGTGGAATAAGACTTGCTGGACTATGTGCTGGGAAAAGGTCAAGTCCAAGGAGGAAGCTTTGATCACATGTATGAAGGGGTCATCAGTCCCTTTCCTGTGAGCAGCGTCACAGCAGCTGGGTCCCGTTTCTCTCGTGGACGAAACGGAGACTGGACACGGCCTCTTGGGCCCTTCCAGATGCGAACTTTTACAGGGAGAGCTGGGGAAGCACTGAGCGAAGAATTCGAGAAGGGAGTTCATGGCGAGGCATTTTAAACAGTGTTCTCCCTTACCACTGGGTTCTTCTTAAGTGTTCCTTTTGAATTCTGAAAATAACATGCTTGTGGGGAAAAAGCAAACCACTCAAAACAACACACGAGGAGAAGCCCTTGTGCTCTCCCGGCCTTCCGCCCTCTCCCAAGCACGCTCACCGGCAAGCATCTGGTTCAACTTTCCTTCGGACGCTCTCCCCACGAATAGCAGCAAATATATGCACCTATGCCTGCACTTTTATTTTAAACCCAGCCAGGAACGCACTCCTCGCACGGTGTCTGTTTTGTTGGCTGATGTGCATCACACACCCATGCAGAGCCACACGGGTCCCTCATGGAATGACGTGCAGTGTTCCATCGGAGGGGGTGCCATGACTTACGTGACCTGATCTTTTGATGGAGGTTTTGGTTGTTTTTGCAGTTTTGCTGTACAAACGAAGCTGCAATGGTCACCTTTGGCTACATGTCTTTGCACGTGTGTGTGAGGTTAGCTGCGGAATAAATCCCGGGTGAGGAGGTCAAAGGTTAGGTGTATCTAATATTCTGATAGGTATTGCCAAACGGCCTTCCAAAGAGGGTGAACGCGTGAGAGTGCCTGTGCCTGACCCTCTCGACAGCACTGTGTGTCCCCAGATTTTTAAATGTTGCCAACACGAGAGATGAAAACCCATGTCATGTTTCAATGGGTAATTCTTAATTATCAGAAAGGGCAGACATTATTTTTGTGTTTATGGATCGATTGGCCTTTGCGTTTATTTTTCTGTGTATATCTTTCCTCATTTATCTTACTGATTGTTAAGAGGCTTTCTTTCTAAATTAAGGCAGCTGACTTTTTATCATATGTATCACAAAATGTCATTTGTCTCTCTCTTTTTTTAAAAGATTTTATTTATTTTTAGAGAAAGGGGAAGAGAGGGAGGCAGTGAGGGAAAGAAATATCAAAGTGTGGTGCCTCTCACGTGCCCCCAGTTGGGGACCTCGCCCGCAACCCAGGCACGTGACCTGACTGGGAATCGACCCACCGACCCTTTGGTTCACAGGTTGGGACTCAGGCCACTGAGCCACACCAGCCAGGGCTCATTTGTTTCTTTTCAAATGTCATTCATGACATCTTTTGCTTACAGAAATTTCAGATTTTTCTATAGTCAAGGATTTCCTACTAGAGGATCCTAAAAATATTACTCATGTTTTTCAATAGTATTGTTAGGGTTTTCTTTCTTTGTTTCATTTTAATCTTTTCTTTCTAGAATTTACTATGGTGTAAGGAGTGTGGTAGGGTTTAGCTTTCTTTTTCCCCCAAGGGGCTAGAGAGCTGTCCCGGATCATGTTTGAACTACCCCTTTCCTTCCCTCACCCTCACCATCATCCTCTCTCTAGATTCAAAGTCTCAGTTTAACTACGTCACAGGACGGATGCTCTTTGTCTCCGAGTCAACTCCAAGTTCAAATTCCAGTTTCACTGCCCCTAGAAGAAGTCACCTAACCTTTCTGCCCCTCAGCTTTTCATCTAGAAATGAGGACAGCAATAGCACATAAGGTTATTGCGAGGAGTAAATGAGTTATTTCAGGTAAAAGACGGTGAAAGATGCAACCATGTGCTGTCTGCAAGAGACTCGCCTTCACTGTAAAGACACGTAAAGGCTGCAGGGAGAGGTGGGGGAGATACTCCATGCAAATGGCGGCAAAAACAGGGCAGGGCGGCCGTATTTACACTGCAAAATAGATGACTGGTCAAATACTGCCACAAGAGGCAAAGAAGGATATCATAGAATTATAAAAAGGTCAATTCTCCAGGAAGATGCAACAATTACAAATATATATGCACCTAAGAGCAGAGTACCCCAATATATGAGGCAAACATTGAAAGAAGTGAAGGGAGAAATGGAAACACAATAATAGTAGGAGATTTCAATAAGCCATGTTGAATAATGGGTAGAATACCAAGCAAAAGATCAATAAAGAAACAGAGGCCTTAAATGTATTCAACACACAGACTGATTGGACATGACAGACTATATATATAAAATGTATGTATATATGTAGTATACATACATACACACATGCATATACATACATACATATTTACATGTATACACACACACACACACACACACACATACACATATAGTCTGTCCAGAAAAGGTCCAGCCATTATTAATTTAATGAGAACAGTTTGCATGACATGGAAGTAACCTGGCAGCCAAGGAGAGTGGACTGGAATGCACATGTAGGAACAATGATGACTTCACTGTTCTAGTCAGTGGGGGCAGTAGATGCCATTGAGTGAGCACGTGTACTGTGTGACCATCACATTCAAAATGACTGAGCAAGTAGAGCAATGAATCTGCAACAAATTTTGCATTAAGCTCGAACATTCCTCTGAGGAAACTATCTGGATGATTCAGAAGGCTGCAGTTATGGGCAGCTGGTGATTGGCAGCTTCATCACAACAATGCGCCCGCTCATGCATCACATCTTATGCAGAGTTTTTTGTGAAACATCAAATCAGCCAGGTGACTCCGCCCCACTACAGCCCAGATTTGGTGCCCTGGGACTTCTGGCTTTTCCCCAAACTAAAATCATCTTTAAAAGGGAAGAGATTTCAGACTGTCGATGAGATTCAGGAAAATACAGTGGGGCAGCTGATGGCGACTGGGAGTACTGGGTGAGGTCCCAAGGTGCCTACTGTGAAGGGGACTGAGGTGTCATTGTCCTGGGTGCATTGTTTCTTGTATCTTCTTCAATAAATGTCTTTATTTTTCATAGTACCTGGCTGGGCACCTTCTGGACAGACCTCACACACACGAAACACTCCATGCAACAGCAGCAGAACACACACACAAGCTCCTCAAGTTTGGAATACTGTCTGGGATAGATCTTGTGTTAGGTACTTGTGAGGGGTGCAGAGCAGTGCCTGGCACACAGGAACCGCTGTATGTTGGTGACGACTGCAATCACCATGGCAGAGCAAAGGCGCTTTGTCTGAGTGCCCTTGTCTGTCCCATTGACCTGTGAGCCGGTTCCCCCGCTGGACAGATATCTACAGTGTGGGCCAACGCAGGTTCACGGTTGTTCATACGGAAAACAGTACAATAATTAATAAGTAACACTACCAGAATAAACCCTGTGCTTTGCGTACTCACACCTGGAAACCTATGTCTGCCCCACCCTATCCTGTTATGTGTGTGAGTGCCTGGGAACCAGGAGCGAACGGCGTGAATAAGGGCTGTTCTCGCCAACTCTGGCTGGCCTGACGTCCAGCTGGCCGAGCCCTGCCACTCAGGCTGTAAAGTTTCCTTCCGTTATATTTTAAAAGAGGTTAACGTTTATGTACAGAAAAGCTATATATTCAAAAATATTTATTAGCAGTCACCTTAGTATATTTTTATGATTTATAGCAGTTTTTTTCAGTGGACTGTCTTATTCTTTTTTATTCCAGGAGATCAATCTTATCATCTGCAATTTTAATTGATAAATTGGCCTATTTTTATAGCTTCTATTTTCAAAATTTGTATTGACTTGTACTTCTACAGTGTAGAAGTGTTAAAGAACATATATGTACATATATATATACACCTATGCATAAAATCATGTTAACCAATATCCATCTATTCCTACTAAATAAGAGTTAAAACTAGACATATGTTTATCAAATGCTTTTCAGACATTTTTAACATTCATGGAGCTCTTTCTATGATTCATCATCTCTTTTTAAGTATTACCTTGTTCAATTATACTAATAATTCTCCTAATATTGAATGGAATATAGCCTCACTTGCTTGTGGTGTGTTCATTTTTTAACATAATGCTGTGTCAGCCTATTTGTTCTTATTAATTCATGAAATTTGCACCGATATTTATAAATAAAATTTTTGGAGGTAATTCCCTCTCTTTTGTGTGCTGTGTCAGTGCTATGCCGGCTTCACAGAACAGTTTGGAGTCTTCCCTCCCCTGCGATGTGGCGCAGCTGGAACAGTTTAAATGACATTGGTGTCATCTCTGCCTTGAAGGTTTGGTAGGAACTAAAACCTGTCGAAACCTGGGCATTCCTGGAGTGGAGTTATGAAAACTCAGTTTATTCCATGATTGTTGGTCTGCCGGGTTTTTCTAGTTTTTCCAGCGCCAGATTATTTGCCTTTTCTCAGAAAACGAGCAGTCTCAGCTGGTTTTCAGGATTTGCATGTGGTCAAGCACAGTATCCTCTTAGAACCCTATTTTCCCTGGATCAGTGGCTGTTTCCCATTTTAATGTTCCATTTTATATATTTGGCTATTAGATTATATAAACGTAAAAAATCATCAAGGACACATGATTTTTCCCCCCAGGAGTGTATTGACTATGTTCACAGACCGGAAATAGGGAGGCTAGAATCAGGGACGAGGATGAGGAAGGTGGGAGACGCAGCCTGACAAACACAAGTCATGCTTCAAACATTAAGAAAGCGCAAAGGGCCTGCTCATATGTTCCCCAGCCTTGAACCCCTACATCTCCTTTCCCAACCACACCCCCCACACCCCCGCCCCCCGGCCCAGTTAAACTGCCAGCTGCCACCCTGCCTTCAACACCAGCTGTCACCTCCTTGGGAACCTTTGTTGACTTCCCAGGGACAGGTCGGTACCTTTCTTCTGACATCCCAGATTACTTTTTTGTTTAATTGTGAAATAATTTCAACATAAAACCGTTCAAAGTTCAGGGTCTGGCAGAAGTAAGGCCTGCTTGAGTGTGGTTGGTAAAGTAAGGATATGGGTGTAATAATTTATAGTGTCAATTTAAACATTTCACCTAAAATGTCATATGTGTGCTTGAGTATGATATTGTCATGTTACAGAATTACATGCTTATGATTTTGTAATAAGAGATTTTGTAATAAAAAAGGGGTGTTATTTGGGCCAGATCCTGTACAAAATCAACAGAACTGACAAATGGTAACATTCTGTCATTTGTGCCTCAGATCTTTTCTGTAAAGAAGTGTCGCTGACAAATTGGAAGGCACCCTTTCCCCTTCGGCTCAGCTCCCTCTCCGAAGACCACCACAAGCATAAACTCGGCAGGTACAGTAACGTGGCAACAAGTTTGCGTCCATATCATAGACAGTCTTGTTTTGTGATTGTTAGTAACGTTAAACTTTCGCTAATGGTATCATTCTGCATTTCCCCCTTTTGCAATATTGTTTTTGAGATTTATTCATGTCACTACAGAATATGTGTATACATACGTATACCAGCTTTATTGAGATGTAACTCACAAAACATAAAATCCCCCAAACACACTTCTAGTTGTCCACTCTGTTATGGCAGATGCTGAAGGCACCGAGGCTGGGGCTGCTTTACTGCGTTTCATAGCACTGCCCCAGATACCCTCGGAACTGTCTCCTATGCACACGTACGAGTTTCTCTAGGTAATCATACACCCAGATTCGAAACTGGTGGCCATGAAGTATGTACATGTTCAGCTTTAACTGCTGCTGCCAAAACATCCCCCGGTGCTTTGTGCTGCCGTTACTGTAGCATTTCTGAAGCTGTTATCACTGTCCCTGGACTTGCCCACCTGCCCCTTCCCCATGAATTACCAGAGGGCCTGTGTGTGTGACAGGCACTCAATGAACACCTGATAAATAAAAGGATGAGCTCACTGTCTAGCAGAAGAGACAGACTCAAATGGGACAAGTGCATTAAAGGCAATGAGACCTCCTCTGGCTGGCATCCAGGGAAGACTTCGTGAAGGAGGAGGCATTCGACTTGGGTTTTGAAGGGCAGGGAGACTCTGGACAGATGAGGATATGGATAGGGACAAGGACTAGGCTGGAAGGGGGAGGGGGATTAGTTTGGGTCTGTTTGATTTGCCAGAGTAGTCGCTCTTGGCTGAGCTGGGAGTGGGCAGGGTAGAAAAGCCGGGTGTGTGTGCTTTGTAAAAACTTTAAGGTGATCTGATTCATCCTCTGTCCACCCTGGAAGAGCCTCTGAGCCTGAGCAGACTGCAAGGGAAGGGCGAAGGAAGCAGGGGGACAGACTAGAAAAGATAGTTTGGGCTTAATCCCAGATGACTCTTCGATGGCAGGCTCTGGGGAGCTGGTGAAGAGTGACTGGGTCAGAGCGGGGCTCAAAGATGACTCATCCGATGAGCAGGCAGACAGGAGCCATACCAGCCCCTGGAATAAGGCCTGGATCGAGAACCTGCTGCTCCCGATCTCTTTCCTTCCTCTGTCTTGGGGAAAGAGCTGAGCTGCCCAGGCTGGGTTTCCTCCCCAGACCCACAGGACAGCCCCGGGACCTGGGTCCTCCTGCTCCTCCACTTTGCAGCTCTGTGAGCCCCGGGCCAGGGGCTAGCACATTACTTCCTATCCCCTCCATCCCCCCTGCTCCATGCAGGTGCCTGCGCCAGGGCCCCAAGGAGCCCCTTCCGTGAAGCACAGGGCTAGGGCCTGGCTGCCCCGAATTTCCTCCCCCTGCCTCGGCTCAGGCTCAGCCCCCCTAAATTTGCCTTCAGTGTGTCCCAGGGTGTGGGGTGAGGTGGCATGAATCCTATCCCTCCCTTCCCTGCTGTCCTTCAACAGAACCCAGCTCTGGGCACCCTGCCCGGAGTGGAGGGAAGGGGAGAAATGCACGACCTTCACTTCCAGGTCCCTTTGTCTTAAGCAACTTCAGCAAAACCACCAGTAACGCAAGAGCAGGTGAGCTGAGGATGTGTCAGCTGGGCTCTGGCGGGGAGGAACACGCCACTGGAATCGGACTGCCGGGGCCAGCATGGGTTCTGCCACTTTTGAGCAGGTGTGTGCTTGTGGCTATCACTACCTCTCTGAGCCTCAGCTTCCTCATCTATCAAGTGGGCTACTTATTTATACCCGCTCTGTCCTCCCCTGGGCCAAGCAGAGGGTTAAAAAGTAGTGATGAGGCACATGAGGTGGCTGAGTGGCCCCAGGACTCACGCCAATGACACTGTTCAGGCCGTTGTTCTTCTGGGGCCTGCGAGGTCCCCCCAAAGCCTGGCCTGGTTCACAGGCCTGGGCACAGGAAGTCCCAGCCTGGGGGGATCCCAACCCAGCCACACTTGTGTCCTGCACCCCAGTGCTTGCCAACGCCCCCACCCCGAACATGCTCCGGTTCTGAGAAGACATGCCCCTCTGCCAGGTCTTCAAAGATCTGAAATTCTTCTGAAGGGAACAGCTTAGTTCAAACAGTGCCTGGAGCAATCCACATCGCTGGTCAGCCATAAACAGCCCAGAGATCCCTGCACAGCCTGCCACTGAGCAGGTAAAGAGGCGAGCAGATAGAAGGAGGGGGGCTCCCAGTCACTCAGCACATGCTGGGTGCCTTCCTGCTTCCTCCTGTTCATCGTCCGCGGGCCTGTGCTGGGGGTTACTGCACCGCACTGTGAACTCAAGACTCAGAGAGGAGAAGAGAGCCGGTGGGAACCCAGCTCCTCAGTGCCTCCCAGGCAGTCTGTCTGTGTGTCTTGTCCTCTCTGCCCCCATGGCCACCCCAAAAGCACACTTGGTTTCTCCACAGAGCCCAGGGTAAGTGTCCAGTGGCCTATAGTTTACAGCCTATGGCCAAATCACTGTCACTTAAGACACACAGGTGATGAAGCCACCTCATCAAAATCCCAACATAGCCATATCCCAGGCCACCTGACCATATGTCTATCTCCAAAGGCCTCAGGATGCCTTGCTCTTTGCCAAGACCCCATGGCCTGAGGCCAGTGTCTCTCTGATTGGACACAATTATGAGAAGACTCAGCCAGCCTATGGAGAAGTCTCCTGTCCCCAGGGCCACCCTCCTTGGTGAGACCACTCAGCGATGGGGAGGAAAGGCTTGGCTTCCCACTGGAGGCTGCCCTGGCCCCTCTGCCTCTGATCCTCTGAGGATGACAAGGCCCTGACTTGGCATGAACGAGGCTCTGGAGGCACCAGGCCCTGCTGTATCCCAGCCACCCCCAGCCCAGACTTCCGATCTCGTCTTGAGGGTGCTTGTGCAAAACAGCAGAGTGGAAGGGTGGGAAAAGCAGAAGGTGGGAGCCTGGGACACTTGGATCCTGGTTTGCTAAGTGAGTCCAGGCTTCGTCCCCTGATGGAACATTACTAACCACCAGGAGGAGGCAAGAGGTGACAAGATGGCACTCCCCCTCACCCTGCCTCTGCATGTTTTGGTACCAGCCCCAGGGGTGCTGGGAAGTAACATGGCAGCTCAGGTGCCTACGCTGCCCCAGAAACACAGGACACAGAGTTCTGGTCACAGGCGCTTTTCTAATGAGCCCCCCTCTGGGGGCCCAGAGCCGTGCAGACAGACCTGGAACAAGGACCCATCATACCTTCCTTGCTGCCCACGTCCTCACCTCCGTGGTCCCTTTGTGACCCTATTTTGCATGAGTTGCACCAGCCAACTCATGAGCAAGAACAGGAGTCTGGCTAACACCACGCATGCTGATGTCCACGCTGCAGAAACCACTGCTCTCCCAGAACAGGCAAGAGGTATGGATGCCGGGCCCGCCGCAGGCGAAACAGTGCACTAAAAGCTGCTGATCTCACTTGAAGTTGAGCACTTCCCCTAAGCACTTTGGCTACAACCTTTCCCAGAGTGAGCCTGCCCATAGCCCTGCATGCCCCGTGGACTCCCCCACCCTGAACAATCTGTGCAAAGAGCTCCCAGCACTTTATGCCCATTATCTCTATGACTCTTCCACCCACTGCTTTTCAGGAAGAACCACAGGAGAGAGTCCACGGGATTCAAGAATCAGTGGGGAGGACACAGGACTATAGGAAGGCCCACCGTGCTGCCAGGCACCAGCAATTTATGGAATCCTATGAAATATCACAGGCAGCGAGGAGAAAGGAAAGGAAGTCCTCAAGGCCAAACCACAATTTGAAGTGGGTTGGGGAGGGTCGACCTGCCCTCTAAGCCTAGAAGGGTGCCCTGGACTGGCTGCAGGGGTAGAGGGAACAGCCACGAGTCCCCTGTGGAAGCCAGGGACAGATGGCTTCAGTTGAGACCAGAGTCCAGGAATAACACTCCCGTCTATAATAAACACTTGACATGTTTCCAAAGCCCTCCCATCCATCTGGAGAAGGTGTTTGCATGCCCAGCTGTCAGGTAGAAAAACTGAGGGCTGACTGCCAGCCTACAGGGGTTCTGGTCCAGAAGTAGGTGCTATATTCTGAAGGGGGTTCTCTTCCCACGACCCAGGGGCCTCTCCAAGGCCTGTCTCTGACTCTGCTAGCCGGGAGGGACACATCACCACTTTCCTGGGACTGTGAGGCAGTGGCCTTCCTCCTGAAGAAGAGCTAGTGGCACCTCAGCAGAGGAGCCCGACCCATGTGGGTCCTCTCCCCTCTCTGGCACTGTGCTGTCACTCCACGGGCAGCTGGGTCTGATCTGCTTTACTGGGAAGCCATCCCTTCCCACAGGTCACCACAGTGATTGATGGGGGCCATCATGCAGCCAGGGCATGCTGTGATCACCAGGAGCCAGCTTCAGGGCCTCTGTTCTCAAAGGGTGTGTCTGAAAACAGCGACTCCTATGCAGACACACGGCCACTCCCCTCCACTCAGAATAATGGGCTGGGCAGAAGTCCCCATCCTGTGATACAGTCAGAGATAACTGAAGTCCTTCTGTCATGGGCCCCTCCTGGCTGTGGTCAGAGCTGCTGGCACCTGGCTGGAAGGATAGCTGCTCTTGGCTCTGAGAAGCCCATAAAAATCATATGTCCCCTGAGGGGGACACAATGAGAAGGTGACGAGGAGACTTTGGCCCCCTGAAAGTTGCTTCTTCCCCAAGTAACTTGAAAACATAAAGGAAGAGAAAATGCTGGAGCATTCACTGACACCCTCCTTCACTTAGAGGAAGTGCTCAGAGCCTCCCCTTGCCAGGGCCGAGGACTATGGGGGGAGAAGAGGACAGAGAAGGGAACTCGCTTGTCCAGTCTGCCCTGTGGTGGGCCTGTATGTGGGTAAAAAGCCTGGGGCAACTTGCTGCACCCTCTGTGCCTCAGTTTCCTCAACCACACAGGGATGCTGGCCAGCACCAGCTCAAAAATATCACTGTCTCCCTGCCTCAATGTTCCTCCCAAGAAAGGCCTCTGCCCCATGGAAAAGGAGGACAAGGTGAATTCAGGAAAAGTTCACCTCCAAGGGCAACAGATCCGATGTCGTCCATTTCTCCTGGGGATAGGAGTTGGGGAGAGGGCAAGGATAAGGTGATACACCACGAGGGTGATGCTGAGAGAGGGCAGACTTGCCAATCTGGTGCTCCTGCCTCCTCTCCAGGTGTGGGCTGTTAAAGGAGAATGCCATCTCCTTGCTCCCCATCCTTCCCCCAGTGGCCTGGGAACTTCCACTTGGCTTCCATCAAGGCTGGTACAGGAGGCTGAAGCCTGGACTTGGGCTTGCTCTCCTCGAAGCCAAGTCTTACTAGTTCCCTAAACCCAAGGATAGCAGAGGGCAGTGGTCCTCTCTGCTCAGATGAGTGTTTTCATGAGCAATTTTGTCCTGTCCCCGGACAATTCTGATCCTACAGTGTTCACACCTATGACACCCTGGAGGCTCATGCCCAAGTTGCAAGTCCGTCCATTCTTGGGGAGGAGAAAAGGAGGCACGGGGTTGGGGAGTCCACTCCAGACTGGATGAGAGGTCTAGAGAGCAAGGTTGGCCTCTGGCCCTCCAGAGAGCATCAGGTCAAGGCCGTGATTGGGAGGCCAGCTCTGTGGAACCTGCTCAGCGATCTTGGGGAAGCCACAGAACCCCTGGACCTGTTTCCCCAGCTCCATCACACAAATCCAAACTTTCTCTGTCTGGGCAAAGGTGAGGATGTAGGCAAGAACACTTCTGTGAAAGCGCAGGAGAAAAGGTGGCAACCTTTGCCCCTGGAGCCCAGGAGTCCAGCCCACCCAGCAGAGAATGCGACCCCCCGCCAGCAGCAGCGTGGCAGTGACGCTGTCATAACTCATCCCCCAGTGGAGTAGACTGCAGAGGCAGAGCACACCCCTCCCAGCCCAGCCCACAGAGTGGGCAGCACGGCCCGGGGGGAATCCCTGGGTGGGGTGGTCCAAGGAGGCAACTCCCAGCTGGCTGTCAGGCAGGCGGCAGGGACCCCAGGCAAGTCTCCCGCCCACCGTCCTCTCCCACCACCCATCGAAGACGGGTGACCAAGACATGGCCCTCCCTAGTCAGCGGCTCTTTCTACCCTCTCCTGGGTGCAAGGCTGGGCCCTGGCCAACGTGGCAAAGGAGTGTGGCGCAGTCTCCCCTACCCCCACCCCTCCCACTCCGAGCTCCCTGAAAGCACAGAGCATGCAGCCCTTCCCCACCCCCTCTCTGGTCGAGGACCCGGATTCTGGGCTCCTTCTCCCTGCCGAATTACTCCTGGCTCAAACCACCCGCGTGCTCACCACTGCCGCGCCCTCCGCGCCACGGCCCCAGCCCCAGGATCGGTGCTCCAGCCTCCGAGATGCAGTGACAGACAACACACTCCCTACCTGGGAGGAGACTGCCCAGCGGTCCTCCTCACCGGCTCGGTGAAGCCAGCCCCACCTGCCAAGGGACTGTCAGCAAATTCCCCCCTGCATCATCGTGGGAGCGGCATCCCAGCTCCTCCCGTCAGGAGCCAACCTTGGCCCCGCCCCAAGGCTGCTCCGACCTGCTGCTGGGGAAGCCAGGCGGGACTATCCTATACAGAGGCCCAGGCTCCGCCTCAGAGACCTTGGCGAGGAACCATCTGCAAATTACCACCGCAAACGCACAAGGCTGCCGGTCCCTGATGCTCTGGGCCTCGCCTGCTGTCTTGCGTACTCTCTCTGCCTGCCCTCCTGCGCTCACCCCACCCCAAGCTATCCATGGAGGCTTGTTCCTTACAAAGCTCCCCAACCCTGTCGGCCTAAGGATAAAAACAAAACAAAACACAACATCAAAAACACACAAACCTACAAAGGTAGCAGCACTCTGCCCTACCCAGGGACCAGCTCCTTGCACCAGCCTAGTGGCTGGTACCTAGTTCTGTCTCCTTCTTCCCCAGCAAAGGAAAGACCCATGAATTGGCTACAGCCCCACTCAGGAAGTCCAAGGGAGTGGGCTGGGTCATTTTCAGTTTGCTGTGGGCCCCATCCTTGCAGGTCTTCGGTTTCATCAAAGTCTTGGCTACTCTGCTGGAGAGGACGGGTTTGGAGGTGCAAGCATGTTTGAACCCCCACAGATCAGTATGAAAAGTAAGGGGCAGTAGTAACAGCCGCTCTCGCTGACTCCCAGGCAGGGGCCCAGGCACGTTAATTTAACAGGCATTGCCCAGTACTTGCTGTACAAAAGCTAATGGGAGAGCAGGGCTGCTAAACAGAACGCGGAAAGCGGCTCTCAGTTCTCTGACGGGAAGGAACTGTTAGAGCTGCTAGCAATGTAATAAGAAGGTGATGGAGGAAGCAGTGTGAATACAAGACCCAGAGAGGCTGAGGGAGGGTCAAAGGGTAGCTATGGTTCCCCGTAACCAGCTGCACCGTGCCTCCTCCAGGTGGGCACACCTGGCCATGTCTCTCCCTGCCATGCACCTGCTTCCCACCCCCAGCCCCCACCCTCTGGTTCTTCTGATCCTGCCACTTTATGAGAATCCAAAAGGAGCCACTAGACACATTCTGCCAAGATCTGTTCATTTCTTCTCTCACTCGCCCGTTCAATAGTTTCTTTGTTCTTTCGTGGTGCAGGAAGACTTTTGGATGTCTAGCGTGCAGGGGCAAGAGGGCATCAGGGGTCTAGGTTCTAGCTCTGGGTCAGATGTTAGTATGCTGTGCAATCCTGGGTAACTTCGCTTGATCTCTCTGTTTTTCCTCTCACGTGTAATGCAGAAAGCACTGGGCTAGGTGGTGTCTAAGGCCCCTCTGGCCCTAACATTTCTATCACTCTCTCCTCGGATTAGGCCTGGTGGGAACAAAAATAAGCCAGATAGGCGTTCAAGAACTCTAGCTGCCTTGATTTGAATAACAGCTGTCCCACCCCAATACAGGGCTTGACCTTTCTGTGCTTCATTCTTTGCATATGTGAAATGGGGGAAATGTGCCCTGGCTGGTGTGGCTCAGTGGATTGGGCACCCGCTTGCAAACCAGGGGGTGCTGGTTCAGTTCCCAGTCAGGGCACATGCCTATGCTGCTGGCCGGGGTCCCAGTGGGGGAGCACGCGAGATGCAGCCATACATTGATGTTTCTCTCCCTCTCTTTCTCCCTCCCTTCCCTTCTCTCTAAAGGCAAATCAATAAAATATTTTAAAAATAAATACAAAATAAAATGGGGGAAATAATAACAACAACCGTAAAGTGTGGTTGTGAGGATTAAATGAGATAGCAAGCACAAAGCAGATGCTCCGTAAACATTGGTTGTTGTTGCTGCTGCTGTTTCAGTTCTTGCGGGAGAGCGTGGAACCTAGACAGAAGCAGTTCGTCTTCTCTCAGCTTCCTCATTACAGGACTAGTGTCTGACCCCGTGAGGAAGGGCCAAAGGTCTTGCGCATGGGGGTAACTGCTGTTCCTTTAGAAGGGCCCTGTGTTCTGTGGAAAGAGCATGGTCTTTGGATCCAGTTGAACCGTGGTTTAAATCAGAGCTCTTCCTCATACTAGCTGTGTGACCTTGCACTAGTTACTTAACCACTCTGAGATTAATTTTCACATCTGTAACATGGGTACCATTTGCAAATAAAAGGAGTCTAATAATAGTACCAACCTCACAGAGTGGCTGTGACTAATGAGACTACATTTTAGCCAATGGGAGGTGAGTAGAAGGGACACGTTTTACTTCTGGGCCACATTAAACAGTAGCTGCAGGCTGTCCATGTCCCTTTGTGCTAACTGGACTGTGCACATGGGGATGGAGGTAAGGGGCAGCTTAGATGATGCCGACAAGGACAACACCCTAGGGTTGGCCAGTCAACCAGACACTAAGAGCCCGAAGTTCGTGCTGACCTGGAGAAGAAGCGCCCAGGACTGCTGACCACCTTGCTCTCTATGACACTGGCTGAACCGATGACCCCACTGATAACCCTAGTTTCCTCATTTTTGAGCCCACGCAGATGAGCAGGGCATACTGGAGGGAGGAAGAACGTAAAAAAGCAGCACAGTGAAATCAGCCAAAGTCAAGAGCAAGAGGCAATAGAGCAACTGTTAAAACTCAGAAGTTTGGGACCATCTGGTTCAGAGTCACTCCAAGAGGCCTTGGGGACATCTATGTATGACAGGGTAATGTTAGAAATAAGCTAATGACAACAATCCCAAATCACTATGAGAAACAGAGCGTTCTGATTGAAATTTTATTTTAAAAGGGAAGCAATTATATGATATATTTAGAAAATATTGTTGATCAAAAATGGTTAACATAAAATAAAACATATGCCTCAAAGTGGATAAAAGACTTAAATACAGTTTCTGACTCCACAAAAGTCCTAGAGGAGAACACAGGCAGGACAACTTCAGATACCCCACGTAACAATATTTTTGCCAATATATCCCCTCGGGCAAGGGGAATAAAGGAAAAAATAAACAAATGGGACTATATCAAACTCAAAAGCTTCTGCATGGCTAAAGAAACTGTCTTCAAAATGAAAAGGGAACTGACTGTATGGGAGAACATATTTGCCAATATTACATCAGACAAGGATTTGATCTCCAAAATACCTAGAGAACTCATACAACTCAACGTTGGGAAGACAAAAAATTCAATTAAAAAATGGGCAAAGGACTTGAACAGACACTTCTCCAAGGAGGACATATGACAGCCCATTGACATATGAAAGGATAATCAGCATCACCAGCCATCTGAGAGATGCAAATTAAAACCACAATGACATACCACTTCACACCAGTCAGGATGGCCATCATAAACAAATCAACAAATGACAAGTGTTGGAGAGGATGTGGAGAAAAGGGAACCCTAGCTCACTGTTAGAGGGAATGCAGACTGGTGCAGCCACTGTGGAAAACAATATGGAATTTCCTCAGAACACTAAAAATGGAACTGCCTTTGACCCAGAGATTCTGCTGCTGGAATATACCCTAAGAATCCCAAATCACCAATTCAAAAGAAACTATGACCCCTATGTTTATAGTGGCCCTATTTACAATAGCCAAGTGCTGGACACAGCCTCAGTGCCCATCAGCAAATGAGTGGATCAAAAAATGGTGGTACATTTACACAATGGAATACCACACAGCAGGAAGAAAGAAAGAACTCCTACCCTTCCTGACAGCATGGATGGATCTGGAGAGCATTACGCTAAATGAAGTGAAGTAAGCCAGGTGGTAAAAGACAAATACCATATGATCTCACCTATAAGAGGAACCTAATGAACAAAATAAACCAACAAACAAAATAGAACCACAGGCATGGAGACATGGAACAGACTGACAGTGACCAGAGCGGACGACAGAGGAGGACAATGGTGGGAAGAAGGGGAAGGGACTAGACAAAGAACATGTGAATGACCCACGGACGTGGACAGCTGTGTGGGAATTGACTGGGAGCAGGCGGTGGGATGGGTGGAGGAGGGCAAAGGGGGGAAAATTGGGACAATTGTAATAGAATAACAATAAAAATATTTAAAAAGTAAAATGTATGCCTATGGGTAAAAACCCTTAGCATGCCAAAAAACTCAGCCATCCAGAATGAAACTTTTCTCCAAGGGTCAGAGAGCAGAGATTTTTATTCATTGATATTTGCCTTCTTCTCTACCAGATTATAAATCCTGCTAAGTTTAGGTTGTATCTCCTTTTTCTTTTTATTCCGAGTATCCAGCACGGTGCCTTGACTCCCCAGATACTTCTTAATGGTTACGGGAGTGAAGTCTGTGCTACCTTAGATGCCAGAGCTTAGCGGAGGCCCACTAGCTGATTTGAAATATTGATCACTGAAATTGCTTGAAGTCCTAGATCATTCCAGTGAAGAGCTGCAGAGGTACAGCCCTCGCTGCAGAGACTGATCAGCCCACGGTGGCTCTGGGACCTCACCCTTGCTGTCTAGAAATCATTTCTTCAAGAGCTCTCCCCTGACCCAGAAAGACCTACGTGCACAAGGACATCCACTGCAGAACTGGCTGTAATCTCTTAAAACAAACACACTGCATACAATCTACACAACCGCCTTTCTGCCCTGCCCAGATGCGATGTTCAGGAAAACTCAAAATGAGAAAGAAAAGGGGGAGGCTCAGGACAGAGTCTGCTAGGTGTGCTCACTGTCTGTCTCTCATCAGTTCCACTCCAGGGATGTTAGCCTTTGGGGCAGGAGAGCTACACTATTGTCGCACACTGCTAGGAAGGGAGTAGGCAGGATGGGGTGGGGGGCTCCAGGAGGATGGGCGTGAGACTCGGCAGATTTTGCTGTAGGATCCAGAGTGCAAACTTATGCCACTGACAGGAACAGTATTTTAAAAGCAGAAGCATATCACTATTCACACACTTAGTGACAATCCAGATATGTAGGGTATCCCTTGTCCTCAAGAGCCCAATCAAGGCTCTCCAAGAAAATGGGTCCATTTGGGGACCTTGGGCTTCCATCACCCCCTTTACTCTGCTGTTCTAACAGGAAGGGAACTTGATTTCCTGTACAGGAGGGAGATGAGCAATGTATTGAAATGGAAGACTATTTTTCCAGTCTCCTCTGTTTAAGCAGACTTGGAGCTGTGGATTTTGAGAGAGGAGAGCCCTCAGGCTGAGGTCCAGAACACAACACACACTCCTCACTGGCCTTCCCTGGGTTGGTGGGACCAGGGTGGGAACGTCAGGGCCCTCGGGCCACTTGACCCTCTGAGGCAGAGAGCCTGGGCCTCCCCTCTGCTGGCCCAGCCCTGGCCTTCCTGTCCCCCCTTACCTCTGGCCTCAGACTTGGGCCCCACTCATCAAGACTCCAGCAGGTAGATGCTCGTAGCTCTCAGAAGCCTCTTAGACTAGTATTTCTCCTCTAGAAGAGGAGAAAGCCACGACTGGTGAGAGGTCATTGTCATCCACCACCAACAGCCACCACCAGTTACCAATACAGGGAACTTCTGATGGGCCAGGTCAGAGGCAAATGTCAATGACATCACAAAGGAAGCTCCACTGGTGTGCTGGAATTCTGGAGACACTTGAGAGGGAGGGTTCCCCTGAGCGGAGTTTACCTAAAGAGCATTTCCAGGCAGGTCTGGGGGCTTGAGGCCTGCGTCACCTCACCTCAATTCTATCTTGAGCCTGGCTGCTGCCCTGCAGGCTTAGGTCATTGAAAGATACTTGAGTTCTTGTGTTGATATTTTGTTGAGGTTAATCTCCCCCCATGCCGCCCTCCCCCCGCCCCCAGCAGATCCTCATGGGACAGAAATATGGCTTTCCTGTTGGGTTGCCTCTGGGCTGCGAAGTGAGGGTCTCCTCTCTCCGGCCAGGCTCTCGAAGGCAGCTCTGTTGTGCTCATTCCACTGGGTACTGGCATCTGTTTTCAGTCGTGGATGCTTTGTTTTATAAACTATTCACTTTGTGAAGCACGGGCAGAGAAGCGTGTGTAAGACCCAAATGGGCCCTATGACGGACCTCCCAAAGCAAGCACTTGTGTAACCAGAATCCAGTGCAGGGAACACCACATTATCACCAGACACTTCCTGGTTTCCCGGTCACACCTCTCCCTCCTTCACTCACCGCTCCCCCCCCACCCCCGCCCCGCCCCCCCCAGAGATCATCCTCTCCTGACCTTGATGGATTCTCCCTCCCTTTTCTTTACCATTGTATCATCCCTAATCAATATAGTTTGGTCTGGTCAGTTTTTCCAATGGACATTCATGGAATCAGATTCTTTATATATTTCACATTGGGCTTTCACTCAGCCTTGTGTGTTAAAGATCTGTCACCCTGTAGCATGCAGCTGAAGTCGACTCTTCGCTGTTGCCGTATGGTGTGCCCGCAGCTCTCTCCTCTGGCTGGCCTGCTGTCTCTGTGCAGTCAGAAGGGGGACGTTAAAGCAGGGTTGGAAACTGCCTGCTGAATTTGGAAGGTGTGCCCCGATGCAGACACAGAGACTGTCTGCAAGGACTGGGAAGTTTGGGGGGTTTTGTTCTAGATATTTAAAGAAATCTCTCTCAAATCACCGGCTGACCACAAAGCTAATGGAAAAGAGTCTTCAGTGGCCACATACAACAAAAAGTGTAGACTGTACAAAGCTAGTTCGGAGAAGACATTCAATAAACAGCTGCTACTACAGTGAGCAGCAGCAGCAGACGCTGGGGAGAGGGAGAATCTGATTCCCAGAGCTGCCACATTGTAATAATCAAAATTTCTAGTTTTTAACAAAAGTTGTGACGCATGGAAACAAACAAGAAAGCCTAGCTGATAAACAAGAAAAGAGGTGGTGAGTAGAAATTGTTCCTGATACCCTGACCGGTGTGGCTCAGCTGGTTGGGCATCGCTCCGCAAAACAAAAGGCCACCGGTTCAATTCCTGGTCAGGGCACATGCCTGGGTTGCAGGTTCAGTCCCAGGTTGGGGCGCCTATGAGAGGTAATCAATTGATGTTTCTCTCCCTCTCTTTCTCCCTCCTTTCCCTTCTCTCTAAAAATAAATAAAATCTTTTTAAAAAATTGTTCTTGAGGAAGCCCACACATTGGACTTCCTTAACAAGACTTTAAATCAGCCATTTTAAATTCACTCAAAGAGCTAAAGAGAACCATCAGAATGGTGTCCCGCCACATAGAGAACAGCAATAAAGAGATAGAAATTATTTAAAAAAACAGAAATTCTGAAGTTGAAAAGTACAATAACTGAAAATAAAATTTTACCAGAGGGTTCAACAGCAGAACTGGAGGAGCATGGGGTGTCGGGCATCCTGCAGTCTAAAGGGACATGGGGATCCCTGGGGACTGTGGCACTTCCTGGGCCAGTTCCAGAACTAGCACTGCCACCTGCCCTCCTTCTACAGGCCGATGAGGATGGCCAGGGCAGTCAGTCCCAGGCAGGACGTAATTCTGGGGTGCCAGTGAAAATGAAAATGAGTGATCCCTTGTTCAAAAATTATGAAGAATTTCAACACAGCAGAGCACTAGACCATTAGCATGGGGGACTTTCGGGCAGGGGGTCTATGCAACTGACTACACAGGGCCAGTGCCCAGGCTGAGGCAGGGGTGCTCAGGTTTTCCCCTCCAATTTCTATAAGTGGAGAGAGGGCTACTAGAAACATATTCAGAGAGAGAGGGGTGCCTGGCATCCCATTCCTCAGTTGGGTACTTGATGACAGGCCCACCTGTCCCATGTGTTATAGGAGTGGCAATGGGAAGGGGAATGGGCAGACCTGCATGCCTCCATCTGTCTAGGCAAGGCTGCAGGAGTTTCCTGTGGCTCAGGTAGACCCTGAAGAGGTAGCTCGCTCACAGTGGGGGGATAGTGGTTGGAGCAGGGTTACAGTGGTGGCCCTCTGGGGTTCCAGTTGCCAGGGTGTGTTAGGAGAAGCCTAGGCTGAGAACTTGACCTCTCGCCCCACTTGCAGGCACTGATCACAGGAAGTGTTGGCCAGGAGACCTGGCCTGTGGCTGCTGCCTTCCAGCCCTCATCCTCCCCTCACACCCCAGCTTCAAACCCTGGAGGGGAAAGCACTCCAGTGCAGGAGGGAGAGAAGGGAAATTGCCCCCTCCCCAGCCTTGCCTGGCACTGGAGGGAGAGGGGAATCACCCAATATTTACATATGGTGTTTAACTTCTCTTTTGACATTTAACTTTATATTGGACTAGGCTGATCTGGATTCTTGATAATAGAAAAAAAAATCTAGGAAATCTGAGAAAACTAAAAATCTGCCAGGAACACTGACCAGGGCCAGAAGAAGGGATTGGGCAAGCCTGGTGGCAGGCCATTATTAGAGAGAAAGCAAAGCCATTTCCTGCTTGAATCCTGTCGGGCTCAGACTTTTCCAAATACCAGGTCCGCAGGAATAGAAACGTGTCCAGGAGGGTGTGGAGCCGGGTGTCAGACAGCAGTTGGGTGTTGGGATTTTGTTCTAACACAAAAAGTGACTTTTTTTTAGTTTAACAGACATTTATTCTTTTAGTTGAACATCTTCTACACACAAAATAGATGGTTTAAGATTTTTGAGTAGGAAGGAATTTAGGTCTTAAGAGGTTTTATGAGTCTGCTACAGGTTTTCTGGAAATCATTTAACCGAGCCTTTTAAGATCCTTGATGGCTGCAGCAGACGGAAAAGCCAAAAAGTGACTTTTAATGGACGGAAGCATTATGTCCTCCGTGCAGCCTGCCCTTCGGGTCTCTGGCCCATCCAGACCCGTGTAACTTACAGGCAGCCCCACCCTGCAGGGGCCCAGCACCTACCTAGCGCTGGGGAACAACTTCATCCTTAGCCTCTCCACCTCATCCCCACTCCCCAGAGTATAAACCCCTCTAGGCACAGGGACCCAGCCTCCCTCATCTCTGTGCAACAGACCAGTCTCAAAAAATCTGTTACATCGAAAGACCATCTCAGAGCCAGCAAACTTCTATCACCTGAGAGGGGTCAGGTTGGGGTGATTGACAGGTAACTGGACCAGGGACAGGTGCAGGATGAGGAGGAGAATGGAGAAGGACAAGTGGGGTGACTGACTTGTCCCTAGGACTGTCTGTGATCCTGAGCCATCCAAGACGGTGGTCCTAGGGCCAGAGACAGGACTGGACAGAGAGAGGACTGGAGAAATGGCTTCTGGGGGAGGGGCGGTGGGAGGAGCCTTTGTTTTCACTCCTATACTTCATGGGGAACAAAGTCTCACTCCGCTGGGAGGGGCTCCCTTTCCATCACCTGAGAGGGATGGGGTGTGTGTGCTGTGTGTGTGAGTGAGTCTCTCTCTGTCTGTCTGTCCCTCTGTCTCTTCCTCACGCAGCAGTCCTGCCCCCACCCTTCAAAGCCCCATTGGGAATGACTCAGCAGGAAAGCCAGGCCTGCTCCTCACTCTGGCTCCAGGGCAGCTCTGGGCCCCTAACACCCCCTTAACTCATTCCCCTCCTCTCCTCCATGAGGCACCCACACTGGCTGGCCAGAGGATCCAATCTCTCTGACCCCAATCACAAGGGTGGGGAACCTCCCAGGCTGAGCCCACCTCCCTGTGGTCTAACCTTGTGGTGGCCTTGAGCAGAGGAGCTGGGCAGGCTCCTGCCGGGCAGTCTGGGGCAGGGCTCATTCACCCCCCATTCCTGGGCTTCTCCCCTCAGAATCTCACATTGATGGTTCCTGCGTGCTGGGCACTGGGCTAGGTGCTCAGCCCACACGATTTCGTATCACCCTCCCGCTTTGAGGTCCGCATTCTGATTGCCATCATCTACAGATTCAGAAAGTGAAGCACAAGAGGCCAAATCACTGGGCCAGGTCACGGCTTCACACCCACTTCTGAGAGATGTGCACACCCACGTGGGCTAACGGGTACACGCAGGGGCTCACTAAAGAGAAACAGGAGCAGCAAATAAAGCGAAACAAGCAGCTGAAACAATCCCTGTTCACCCGGTCGAGCACATTAAGTAAATCATGTGCATCTGCGTGATGGGACAGCGGGCAGCCATTGAAAAGGCTGAGGCGCTCTGGGTTCATGTTCACGCACAAGCGCTTGCGCTGACACCGAGGATCGCCGTCAGGCTGGGAAAGGGTTTCAGACGCTCTCAGTAGCCCGGAGCCTGGCAGACATGCTCCAGTACCGCATGTGGCCCACAAGGTGAGTTCACACAAACAGGAACTAAAACAGAATGCAGAGCATGTGCACATGTGTGCAGGTGTGTGCACATGCGCACACACAAGCCTGTGCTGAGACACATGAAGTGGTGACAGCAGCTGCCCCTGGGGAGGGAACAAGAGACTGGGAGCAGGGCTAAGACATGGACCCTGCACTCACTGCACCTGTGCATGGTTCCAGTCTCACCTGCCACCTTCTGAAATGAGGAAGCGTTGTCTGAACCCATCCTGCAGTATGGGAAAGCATCTGTCTGACCTCGGAGCCAGGACTCTGGCCCAGAAGAGCCTACTGCCTTAGAGGAATTTGGACCAAGGTGTACATGTGTGTGTGCGCTCGCATGTGTACACATGTGTGTATCTGTGAGTGTTTGAGTGTGTGAGTTCAAGCATGCTGACATGTACACGCATGTGTTTGCACGTAGGAGCAGATGTATGCATATATCCAGTGTCTGGGCTGAGCGGGTCTTAACCCCTGACTGCCCTCCCCACCCTCCCTCCTGGACTGAAGAATGGAGGAGCTGCATCCAGGGAGCTGCATCAGGTGAGGGAGAAGATCCAGACAGGCCTCCAGGGGCAGGGCTCTCTGGGGAACTGGCCCTGCAGAGGGCAGAAGGCACCCCTCCACTCTTAGGACCCTTTGGGAAGTCCTCAGCGCTTCCCTGACCTAGTAGCCATGGGACTGAGGAGCAGGGAGGGAGGAGCCAAGGGGTGGAATGGGGGAAATGAGGGCAAGGGTGTGAGGAATGTTGGGTGTTTGAAGAGGTAGGAGAGAGGGCAGAGCCAGTGTCCCTAGAGATCAGGGGTCGGAGTGTGGGGAAGCTGCCCAGGAAGCTTGGGACCCACAAGGAGGGGGGCAGCCTTTGGCGCCTACACCTTTTTCTCTTGTGTCCACCCAGACCACAGGGCAGGTACGTGGCCCATTGCTCACATTACCAGCAAGGTCCTGTGTCCTCTCCCTGTCCCCTGCTTGCCCCTGAAAAGGAGGGAGTGGGCGGGACAGTCAATGCTGCAGACATTTTCCAGCCCCAAATGTCCTGTCTGCTGCCATCTGGCAGCCTGCTTGAAATTCAGCCGTCAGAATCTTACCTGGGACAGATGACTCCCGAAGCCTTTAGAGTCACAGGGCGATCTCCAGTCGCAGGCTGCCACCTGAGAGCCAGATGACCACGGCCAGTGGGCTAGCAGCTCTCAGGTGCAGTGGCTCCATCTGTGAAATGGGGGCCGAGTACCTGAGGCACAGGGTTGGCGTGAGGGTGCCGTGGAAAACACTGAGATGTGATCCCACTCCTACGCCCTGGGGTGCCTGAGGGCTTGAGATCCCCTTCCTGCAGGAATAGGTAATGATCAGAGAAATGAGTATTTCGAGAGTGCGGGAGGAGAGAGAGGGTGGGCCTGAGAGGGCTCAGCCCCAAGAGGCATCTCCTGAACAAGAAAGAGAAGGCGGGTCAGGAATATACATTTAGCAGCATCCTAGAAGCCTCTTCGTCCAACTCACCAAGGCAACCGCCTCCTGCTCCCTCTGTGCAGCAGCCACTGTCGCAGGGCCTCCCCCTCACTGCTCCCCTCAAGGTCCCTTCAGCCAGATTTCCTCTCTAGAAAGGGACGAGGGGACAGTGTGGGATGCATAGGAGGTGTGTGTCAGGGGCGACAGAGGGGTTGCTGTTGCTGGACCGGCAGGGTCAGGACTGCAGGCAGCTGAGGGCATGGGGATTTGTGGTACTGAGTGTTGGCAATGGTGATGATCACAGCCAAATGCAAATGTCACTTATACTCAGAGAGCAAATTGCCTCATTACTGTCTTTGTATAATTCTTGTTTTGTGATCTGATGGTTATTGGGTCAATTACCCTGGTTAATTTATGCTGAGGAGACTGCTAGGTAGGGGCACCCCCTGAAGGCAGGAGATGGAACCTCCTAGGCAAGATGTGGTAGAGAATTTTCATGGTACCTTAATAACCCAGGAATTGGACCTACCTGGAATAAAGACTAATTTCTCAGTCTTTTTTGTTTCTAGATATGGTATGTGACTAAGTTCTAACCAATGGAAGTATCATCAGTAACTTCCAGGGCATGTCCTTAAACAGAAAGAGTACGCACTTACTCAGTCTTCTTTCCTACTTCATGCTGCTGGAAGGTTGACCTGATGGTGGGAGCTTGAGCAGCTGTTTTGGGCCATGAGGCAGAAGCTGCATGCTAAGAATGGTGGGGAAATGTTATAGAAGGAAGCCCAGTCCTGATATCATGAAGGGCTTTGCCAGCCCTAACTGCCACCTCCACAATGATGATGAGAACTGCATCAGAGGAATGGCAGAATAGGGTCCCTCCTGACACTGTAGAGTGACCACATTAGCTCTGGACTACCTGCCTCTGAACTTCGTTTACATGGAAGGGCAATACATGTCTACCTACTAGCATTGGGTTTCTTGTCCCTTCTTAGCCAAACCAAATTCTAGGTGAACTTAGTGACTTCGTTCTCTGCTTCCTTGATTTGTGCTTCCCCCCGTAGGAAAGGGACAGGGAAGACCCCAGCTAAACCTTTCTTGGTCTGGATCCTAGAGGGTATTTACCCTGATGGGAGTCAAAGATAATGTCCAGTCATTAAGGGCCTAGGAACTGGGAAGTGGAGTGGGGAAGGAGGGGCACTGGGCAAGGTCTCTCCCTCCTTGGAATTCCATAAGAATGGGTTGAGGTCCGAAGATTCGGAAACAAGGTGGTGGCTCTGCTAACTTTATTGCCCCCGTGGGACTATGAGCAACCAGAAGACGCTGGCTCAGCCCCCAGCAATAGTAGGCGCTACATGAATGTTTGTTGACTGGCCGTCTGACTGTAATGTACTAAGGAGTTCAGAGCAGAGACTGAAGGGGGCCAAAGCAACCCCTGAGGATGGAGAGGTGATGGAGACCAGGAGAGACGTGACTGCAGGTGGCGGATGACAAAACTGGAGCCCGTGGTCTGCAGCACAACCCTGCCCCAATAGTGCACAATATCCTCCCTGGATCCCCTGGGAAAGTCCTGCATTTTATTAACGCATGAGACTCCTGGGCAGAGGTGCTTCACAGCTAGTGATGCATGGTGACTTCAGGGCAGGATTATCACTGCACTCTTTCCAGAAGAGAAAGCTGGGTTCTGGAATTGCAAGGTCATTAGCCCAGGACCACTCACTAGGAAATGCAGCAGCCGGGGCCTGAACCGAGAGCTTCTGATCACAAATACTACCTTCTCTGGAACAAAGGATGCAGTTGGTGACTTTGGGCTCTTTCCCTTGAAGTTCCCAGGCCAACACAAATGCCCTCCATATCGCTTTGGAAAGTCTTAAAATGAAGAGGAGGTGGGACAAGGCTGGTGAAGGGTATCGGGCAACCTGCCAACAGACTGGAGGGCTGGCAGACAGATGCACCCACCACTGCCCATCGCCTAAACAGTGCATTTGCACAGAAAAAAAGTGTCCCAACCCAAGATGCTTTACTGCCATCTACTGGAAGATTGTCATAATAGCCATACAAATTTGTGATGACTGAGTTTGAAGATGATGCCCCCTGGAACTGTAAAGTGCAGAGCCTGATCGACTCTGTAGGGCAGCCCTAGACGCACCTTTTCTCACTCGAGAGGACACAAAATACAGAGTCCCTGTCCCCACGTCAGCTCGAGTGCTGCCCTCGTCTTTTTTTGTCTGGGAGTCCGCAGCTCAAACGGGGGTCTGTAGCAGTCTGTCTCCCGTCGTTTGTCACCCAGGTCCCTGCAGAGCCCGTTCATTCTTCTGTTCCATGCACACATCCTGAGTAGTGACTCTGGGCCAGGTTACATGCTGGGCACTCTGGGCACCACGTGGGCAGAACTTAGTCCTTGCCCTTCCTGATCTCACAGTCCAATGGAGGTCAAGGGTAATGGAAATACATTAGGGTGTACTTGCCTGTCTGGATCAGAGAAAGTACGTCTGTCTGTCCTGGATGATTTGGGTCCTTCCCGTTTACTCGCTGTCAGCTCTTAAACAGTTTCCTGAGCCCTGGCTCCTCTCCAGTGAGATGTGGCTAAAATCTCACCTGAAAGTTTGAGACCTGTGGGAGGTCATGTATATAAAGTCCCTAGAATGTGGCCACCTACGCCTTCCCCCCACATGGTCAGTTGTCAGCTTGCTACGGTGGGGGACTCAGTGGTCAACAGTCTTGATCTGCTCCTGGCACTGTTAGAGTCTGAGTCACAACACACACATGCACACACACACACCAGGCACAGGGACGGCTCACCTGGAGAAGACTCTGGTGCACTTTCCTTCAGGAAGGACCAAAAGTGATGAATGTAAATGCACATGAAACGCCTTGCCCAGAGCCAGACCCAGAGCAGAGTGGGCTCAGGAGGTGCTGCTTTCACCTTTCTTACACCCTGGCTGGAAAGAGATGCAGGCTAGGAAGGCTCAGGGACCCCGTTAACCCCCAGAGAGCAGTTGTAAAGTGCAGTTTGCAGTTGGGGTCATGGGGGCTGGACCTTACATGTTTCATTTACCTGCAGGAAAAGGCTCACAGGCAGTTACTTGGCCAGGCCTCTGTGGCTTCCATCAGGACCAGGAGCAGGGCCACCCAACCCTTGAGCTTCTCTTCTACAAAATGGGGCCAGTAATGCTTACTTCGTACCATCGTTGTGAGGATTAAAATGCAAGAAGCACCCGAAGGGTCTACGGCAATGCCAGAAGCAAGATAAACACAAAATAGAGTAAAGCTCTGATCACAGTGTTGGGTTCCAGGGTGGGCGGAGCTAACTGAAGGATGCTGTTCAATCATTCCACCGCCAGCCAGCTGCTGTGGGAGGTTGAAGATGCAGGCGATAGCTGATGAGGAGCCAGGACACCGTCCTGCTGTACTCTGCTCCTCCTGTGGGGGGGAAGCTGGTGCAAACTTTCTGGAGGGTACTTGGGCCGTAGGGATCCTTTTGACCTAGCGGCTCCGTTTCCAGAAATTCAGCCAAGGAAATAATCATAGAGCGCCATAGCGTTGTTTGTGCTAGGACATTCATTGGAATGTTGCTAATAATAGTGAGAAGCTGGAAATAATCTAAAGTTAGAGATATTCAATACACACTTGGGCTGCATGCCAAAGTGTTGAGATCAGTATTCAGCTGAAATCTAGGCCGACGCCTGATCTCACCTTATGGAGCAAATGTCTTTGATAAAAAGGTACACCTAAAATTTTATCAGAGATTATTTGTGAGGACGACTTTATTATTAATAAATTTCATTGTCTATACTTAACAGTTGCATGTTGTAGTGCAAGAAAAAGCAACTTTCCTAGTACCAGCAGCTGGCTTGCTTCCGTGTTATACATTACACACACTGTGTTAATAAGTCAATGCTCATTTTTGGCTGATAATGGTGCAGGTGTGTGATCCTCACTTTTTTTATGGTTTCTTTTTTCTTAATGCCCTTTACATTCCCTATATGATTTATCATGAATATTGCTACACATTGTTATTAGAGGTTTTCTTCCTGATGAAATTGGGAGGTTGGTTGATTCTGTTCTCAGTTTATCTTCACAGGTTGCAAAAAATTACAAATAAAGTTTTTATTGAAACACCCCAAAGCCTAAATAGAACAAAGTAACTAAAATTGATTACATTTTAATTGAACAACAATAAAGTAATAAAGTCTTTAAAAATAAAGTAAAAAAATAAAATTGATTACATTTTAAAATTTATTTTGTTTAGTGTTATGAATGCTAGTGTGCATATATTATCTAATCTCTATTATTCTGCTTCCTACTATTATTTTAATGTTTTATTGTTGTTGCTTCAAGAGTATCTTCTAAAAGTGTGTGGCTGACATACTTTCTTGATATTTGTACTAGCTAGCAATGTTTCCTTCTATATTAAACACTTGGAGTCTCTTAAAACTTATTTCTGGACAATAAGATGCAATGTTTATAACTATCATGAGACATACAGAATTTTCACTTTCACAACTAATTATATTACATACTTTTAATCTTTCGTAGGATTTCAGCAGATAGGGCAAGAAAGAAGATACTCATTACAGGCTACATCTGGAAGGTGATCTGCACTTGAAAGTGATCACAAGTGGTAAACCCGGGTGCCGGGCCATGCGAGTGTAATGGGGACTTTCATGCTTCTCGGAGTCAAAGGTTATGTGACACGGTCACAGGACCATGGATTGTGCGTAAGTCCAGGGAACCCAGGAGTGATGCTGAAGTCTGAACTTGGCTCCTCAGCCTGTCACAGATCATAGCTGAAGGTGAAGTCCAAGAGCATATTTTGACCAGATACGAAGGTCAAAGCCAAATTTTGGTACATCCTTACTAAACTGCATCCCTTCTGTAAGAGAGGCATGCAAGGTGTTCATTAGAAACAATGTTCACAGAACATACTTATCGATGTGGAAGGATTGTTCCTGTGAAATTTAAACACGGGTTGTAGAAGATGCAGGCACAATCCCAAATTTGTGATTAAGAGGTAAAATCTGAATAGATAAAAGGCTGAAAGACCCATACAAAATGTTAATGATGACTATCTCTGGATTTAGGATTCAAAGATTTCTGCCTTATTTTTAATTAAATTTTTTTGTATTTTACCAAACATGTTATTCATGTAGTTTTTCAAAATAAAAGTATTTTAAGTGCAGCTTTTCTGTCTCTCCTTCCCCTTTCATCCAGGGCCAGATTTCGAGCTTGCTGGGCTGGCCAGATGGTCTCAGACACTCACCACAGATGCATGCAGTGCTTGCTGTCCACGCTCACTGGAGGTCAAGGCTTTAGCAGGCAGGGGCTGCCTTTCCTGGGCCTGTTTCTGTGAGAGAAATGCCTACAGGGGTGTCCAACCCGCAGCCCGGGGGCCACATGCGACCCAGGATGGCTATGAATGCAGCCCAATAGAAAACATTAAAACATTAGAGACTTTTTTGTGATTATGTGTCAGTATGTATTTAATGTGTGGCCCAAGACAACTCTTCTTCCAGTGTGGCCTAGAGGTGCCAAAAGGTTGGACACCCCTGGAAGAAGGCAAGGGTCCATGGGAGGTGGGAAAGGGTGGAGGGTAGTAGCCCCATTTGACCAGGGAAGACTGGGAATCTCAAAGAGGCTGGAAGGGCCAGGAAAATCCTGCTTCTGTCCTAAGGCCTAGAGATGATAACTTGAATGTCTAAACTTGTCCATAGTAGGAGACTTAACTCCAAGACTGTCCCCCAAACTAATTTTCCTCTTCCTCTTTATCCATGCAACTCATAAACTTTATTTGGTTTGTAGCTCCCTGTAGCTAGATGTGACTAAGTTCTGGCCGAGAGGTGACTGGATGTGTTGTGAGCAACTTCTAGGACACGTCCTTAAAGAGAGTGGGTCCTTTCTTCTTTTCTTTCTTGCTCACTGCAGTTTGGACATGATGGCTGGGACAGGAGCAACCATTCTGGACCATGAGGCAACGTGCTCAGGATGATGGAGCAACAAGACAGACAGAGTCTGGGTCCCACACCGTGGTGGTGCCTCCACACCTTCCTGGACTGGTGCCTTTAAGCTTCGTTAATGTGAGAGTGAAGTAAGCTTCCGTCTTTGTTTACACCAATGTTTTCTTGGAGTTTCTGTCACACGTCTAGATCTAATCCTAATTAATTACAATAGACATCACTCATTTAACACTTACTATGCCAGCCACTATTCTAAGTGCTTTACAGATGTTACCTTGTTCATCTGTGTAACAGCCTATGAGGTGGGAACTCTACTTAACCTTGCTATGAGTCAGGAACCTGAGACATGGAGAGGCTGACGGATCAGCTCAAGGTGGAGCTGAAATCTGAACCCAGATCATCTGACCCCAGAGTCTGCTCTTGCGGCCCCTCCTTCTGCTCCCTTCTGTCCTCTGCTCCATCTCACACATCTGCAGGCCTGTTTATGTTAACTCTGCTCACCACCCCTCCCCACTCCTGGTCTCCAGCAAGAAGCCCATCCCTCTTCATCCCGCTTCACTGAGAACAGGTTCTGCCTGGCTAAATCATGCTAACATGGAAAACAGCAACCAGAGCATAACATGTCACCTGTCCACAAGGAAAACGGGCTCTTTACTTCTCTGCCAGTGTGCGGGTGGCTGTGAGAGACACGGAAGGAGAAACATCGGGTGAGGCCTGGGCACCGAGATCAGGGGGCCTGGATTTTATTTCCGCTGCCACAAGCCTTACAGCCTGGGCCAATCTTGTAGGCACCCTGGGCCTCCGCTTCCCCTCTGTCACACAGGCAGAGTCAGCCTGTCCTCGGGCGGGGCCGTGGAGAGGGTTAAAGGAAACAACTGGTGCAAAGGCACCTGGGCCTCTGTTGGCCTGGCACACAGTGGGTGTCGGTAAATGGGACTCTGTACTTGGTTGATTCTGTTCATCCACTGCTCCCTCTAGCCTGTTGTTTAAAGGTCAAATAGTGGAGTATAATTTACATACAGCAGCATCCACTCTTTTGAGAGGCACAGCTCTATAATTTTGACAAATGTAATCAGGTAACCCCCATCACAAGCATGGTATAGATTTCCAAATAGCCTCCCCATGCCCCTTTGCCCCCCAGCATTGTGTCTTATTTATTCTAAGATTTATTGAGCGCTCACTAGATGCGAAGAGCTCAGCTGGGTCTAGACCACACAAACAAAGACGACAGGTAAGTCTGTGACCTTGGGGCTCACAGTCTGTGCACCGATGCCAAGAGACTATAAACGGGTCAATAAATACACCAACAAGGAAACCATCACAGAGGCCGTGATGCTCTGTGACAAGCAGGATTACCGGGTAGCTGTAGCGGGGGGACTATTTCAGCGGGAAGGGCAGGTGCTATAGAGTTGGTGTCTTTGTCCTTTAAAATTCCTGACAAATTCTACAAGTTGTGGCTACACTTCCCATTCCTTGAATGGACAAGGGATTTGAGGCTCAGGGAGGCTAAGGAAATCGCTCAAGGTCACACAGCAAGTGGATGGGAAAACAGGTCAGCGGATTCCAAAGCTCACGCCAAAAGCTCAGGCTTTTTTTCATCTCTCCGGAGCCTGGGCCATCTCTGCTGCAACAGGGCAGGAGGTGGAGGCAGGGCTGTGGGGTCTGTGTCGCCCGCGACTCCGTGATCACAACAACATATTTAAGAGTCCTATAAACAGCCAAGGGCACTGCAGTGACCTCCACTGCTGGCCGTTACCTCCCTCCTCCTCTAAGCGGGATGTCAGTCTTGTGTCTCAGTCCCTCCCACCCTGGACACGGGGCATTGCCGGGTGCTCCACGGAGACAGCTGATCTCCCCCTGCACCCGTGACCTCCATCACGAAGACATAAACTGAGGTTGTCTCCGATGGGTATGTACCCTCTCTCTCAGTCCCCCTTTTCTTTTCTTTTCCCCCCTTCATTTCCTCTCCTCCCCTCGGCCCCTCCTCCTTTCCCTCCCCATAGCCCCTCTCTCCCTCCTGCATGCTTTGGGACCAAAGAGCTGTTAATCTTGCTGCCGCCACCTCTGCTAAGCTGCACACTGGTGCACAGGCTCAGGCCTTCCTTCTAGGACTGCCTGAGCACTCCCTGGAAACCAAGGCTAATTGGTAAAAGATCACATTCATTCTTCCACAGCCTGAATGCTCGGGAGGAGGCTCTGCCAAGCCAAGGTTTCCACCCAGAGGCATCAGTCGCCAGGGAGACCGCTGGGGTTACCTGTCACCCAGAGGCTGATGTTCAGACCTGCCATTTCTACCGTGACATGACAGTTTGGGGGATGAGTGAGCATCACTGCGTCCTATAACATACACACTCTCGCACCACAAACTGCACAGAGCTTGAGAGCACTTGATTAATGTGCTGCGGGCTTACTTAATCTGAGTAATTTTGCATAAATATCTTACACAAAGTGAGATCATGCAGGTCTTTTATTCTGAGGGAGTAGGTTATATCCTGCTTCCTTTATGCAAGTGACATGTTCTAGAAAACCTAGATATCAATGAGATGTTTGCATGTTAAACCACATTTTAATTTGAACATAGGCAAGGCTCACAAATTACAGTGCAGCAAATCTCTGAACCTCAGTTTCCTCATATGAAAAATGGGCTTAATCATTTATGCCCCAGCTGGCTTGCAGGGCTGCTGAGAGACTTGTGGAATGAAATTTTAATTTTGTGGATGTACTCTGTAAGGTTACAAAGCACTTTATTACATCAAAGTAATGGTATTGTTAAAAAGACGATGTAGTTGGCCAAGGAAATTGCCACCTCCAAAAAGAAATTCGGTGATAACCCAATTTTCATGTATTCAGTTGGCTGAGATGAAGATTACACTTGTATTGTATGTTTTCCAAATCCAGGCAAGCCAGATGGTGTCTCACTAAGCCTTCTGAGACTTGGGGAGCACTTTGTGGTTGCCTCCGACTTGCTATCAGCAGTAGAGTATCCTGTCCAAGAATGTCTATTAAAATCTTAATTTCAGGGCACCAGTTAACCTTGAGACCCCAGCCTACCTTCCTCCGTCTCTCCAATCAATCTGAAGTAAGAGCATGCGAATGAAGGAAAATCCCCAGAGCCTCCTTAGGGGCAGCCTCTTGCATTTGGAATGTTCCCCACCCCAAACACTCGGGATGTTATAAGGCCAGACAGACAGACGCGTGTGGGGTTCCCTCCCATGGGACAAGTGGCTTGCTGCCTACAGTTCTTCTCTTTGTACACATTTTGAGCCAAAATGGAATGATTGCCCCCTGGGAGAGAATTCATTTTATTCAAATAACACCACCAAGCAGCAAGATTTATGGCACATATTTCTGGGAAAGCGCTCAGCAGCAGTCAGATGCCTGTCTGCGCTCCTGCCCCCTTGGGACAGCCTGCAGGTACAGTCATAGCTCAACTCTAAGAATATATGCCAAAGGTGATGGAGAGTGTGGTTTACAAATTGTTTTCTGATGCAAGATCAGGGGCAAATGTGTCCTCACCAAACATTTAAAAGACCTCAAAACACCACCTTTCCTCTTGGAAAAGGACCAGTATCAACTCATCAGCCAATACACTTTAATTCAGTGCCTCTTCTGGGCAAACCGTCGTGTTAAGGAATATGGAGGGAACCCCCCCCCCATATTTCCAACGTAGACCAAGAGCTCTCATTTTAGTTGGAAAAATAAGACTTTCTTGTGGGTAAAGATAAGGGCCCAGAAGAGAGATAGGAGGGGAAGAAGCTAACCCTACCCATCCCCTGCTGGGACTGAGGCGCTTAAATCACCTTATCCCATCCGGTCATTATCACCACCAGGTGACATCTTCACCCATTCTGCGGATGAGAATACTGAGAACAGAGAGGTTAAGGGACTTGCTCAAGGCCCCACAACCGGTAAATAGCAATGAAGTGCTCGTTCTTGGGAGCACTGGAGATCCTGCTTCCTGGCATTCATCGTTTTGTCTCAAATAAACCCTTTTTTAAAAGTGTTCATTCCTTGTCTGCTTCATTCTGATGGGGCCAGAACCAAAGTGACATTTTTAAGGTGACCTCCCTATTGATTTTGTCAGGGGTAAGCACCCATTTTTGAAAACCAAAGCACATTTGGCTGTACTTCCTCTTACTCAATTCACTTAAGGGGAGGGGGCTAAGGAACTGCTAATTCTAGATCTGAAGCCTTACTGTGTGTTTCTGTCGATCAAACGGAGCTCTAAATAAATCATTGTTGCTGTCCATTCCACAGCCAGGTCTCTGTCTCTTTCCTGGCTGAGTTCTCCTCCCCCCACTGAATCTTCCTGCACTCATTTAGCTTCTCTCCCTCTCCCTCCCCTCTCACACACACAAATTCAGACACACACCTTCCCACCACACACCCATATGCAAAATAAAATTAGAAATACCACTGGAATTTCAAGGTATTTAGGGAATGGGGATCTTCAAACAATACAGCCCAAGCTGAGCCCTCTGGGCTCCCTGCCTCCTGAGCCAGGGCGAGAGGCGGCAGAGCCTGTGAGAAGGGCCCCAACAGCCATGATCTGGACCCTAAGCGACTCTGATGGGGAAAAGGCTGCCCTGCGGCCACAGGAGCTCACGGGGCCATCAGATTCTCAGAGGTGAACGCCTGGCAAGCTGGGGTGTTTTCACTTGTATGCAAGACCCTTTCAGAGCCTGAGGTTTCCTGGCCCCCCTTTTTATTGCGATGTACACTGATAAAAATACAGAGGAAACAGTATCTAATGATTCAAAAGTATAGGCTGAGCTGATAAGCATATGACCTTCATTTTAAAGGACTGCTCTTGTTTTAATCAACCAGTTGAAAAATCCAATAAACAATGATTTATTTCCCATGTTTGCCTTCACCCAGAGATGTGGAACAGGGAGGGGGGGTGGGCATGGCAGCCCAGGAAACAGAGGTAGTGGCAGTGGCTCCAACATGCCCACAGTATTTTGAAAGCTCCCTCTGCTTCCTTCACCCCTGCCGCCTTTTGACACACACTGGCCAAATGTCCCCGCCTTCTTGGTGCCCCTCAATACCCACCTCAGAATAGTGGAGTTCGGAAGAAAAAGCACATAGGAACAGGGAGTTGGGACAGGATGCCAGGCAGATGCTCCTGGTTCAAGCTCTATCTGGATAAGCCCCTCTGTTGTCCGCCCTCCTCCCAAATGAGAGATCACCCTGGGTCTCAGAGTGATACTGGGCTGTGTAGAGGCCGAGAGGGGGCACATTAGTTCAAATCCAGGCTCTGCCACTTCCCCCCTGTGTGACTCCGGGCATGTGACTTAGCATCTCTGTGTCTCAACCTCCTCATCGACACAGTGGGGATATCAAGCTTCTGCTGGGAAGATTAACAAAGCTGCCTTATGACAAAGGCTCAGCACAGTGCCTGGTTCTGAGGGCTAATAAATGGTGTCAATAATTATGCACTAATACTGAAGTAGTACTTACCATGGGCAGGCCCTGTTTGAAGGCCTTACATATATTATCATTTAATCCTCACACCTCTGTTTTACAGAAGAGGAAACTGGAATCAGATGATCACACAGTAGTGGATGGCGGACATTCGGACCCCGAAGACAGGATCTAGCGTCGGGGTCTCAAGTCCCCCGTGATAGTGACGCTGATCTTTATGGGTCTTGCCCCGGCAGGCTGAGCTCCAAGACCCCCCAGCTTCTCTCTGTCCCAGAGTGGAGAGCAGGGAGAGCGGGCCGCCACAGTGGAAAGACAAGAGCAGGTGGTGGCTACAGCCTCCACACCAGAGCAGAATCAAGATCCCAGGTGGAACCGGGGCTGAAGTCAGGCAGGCGCCCCAGCCGGCTCCGAGGGAGCTAGGTAGGGGAGGGGTGGGGGCCAAGTCCACGATGCTGAGAGGGGTGGCCAGAGCGCCGCCCCCAGAAGGGGAGGAAGGGGTGGCGAGGGTTGGGGGGGTACCCAGCTGCCAGGCCCGCCGCTTCCTGGCCCCCACTCGCCGGCGCCCAAGTGGGAGGACCACAGCTGCCCGCTCCCTTTCCACACCCCCGCTACCTGCCCAGTCCCCGACGCGAATCGTGAGGAGGCTGCGAGCCAGCGGGGCCGAGCCCACAACTTTGCAGTTTCGGGGAGGGCGAGAGTCGGCGTCCAGGGCTCCTCTTATCGGCGACTGGAGCTGGGTGAATTCGTTTCCCCACCCCTCTGCGGCGGTGCGGCGGCGGCGCAGGGGGCGGCTTCCCGGGCGTCTGGGAGGCGGTGGCCGACACGCCGGCGGCCGCCCGCGCCGCCTGCCTCCCTGGGGCTCCGGCGGTGCCTCCCGCCGCGGGCGAGGCCGGCGCCAGTGCTGAACGGACAGCTCCCCTCGTCCCCGGGCCGCCCCCGCGGTCTCCGCCGTCTCTCCTCCCGAGCAGGGCCCGGGCCGCAGCCGCCCCCGAACGCCGCTCGCTCCCCCAGCCCCAGCCCTGCGCCTTCCAGGCGCCGCGGCGCATCTGGAGGCTGCTCCTGCGCGCCCCTGGCGACCGGCGTGGGGAAGACACTTGCTTCCCCGGAGCCCAGGGCCGAGGGCTCTCTCCGGGGTGGACAGCGGCGCAGCAGCCCTCGGGAGCGCGTGGCCAGAGGCCGGGCCCCGCCCCCAGCGACCACCCCCGAATGTGCCTTGCGCTGGGCCCCCGCCGCAGAGAGAGGCCCTTGGTTCCCAGGGCGGCTGTGGGTCCCCGGGAGCACTAGCACCTTCAGAGGGGACTCCAAGGTGATGATGGGTCGCCCAATCCGACGGGACAGCCTGCACGCAGGCCCCGTGGCAGGTGCCCATCCAGGGTGCAGCAGCCTTCCCAGAACTTTTCTCGCGCCTCGGGCTCTCCTCTCCTTAGCCCCTAGAAAAGTTCTCTCGGGCGCCCAGATTCCTGTTTCCCCGTGGCCTCCGAAGCTGGGCAGGAACCAGGGCTGGGGGGAGGGGGCGGGAGAAGTGGGGATGCGGCGGGGGCTGCACTCGGCGGCGGGGGTCGATCAGCAGAAAGGCTGGCGGAGCACTTACTCCTGAGCCCAGGGCGGGCTTGTTGGTACCGAAAGGGTTTCGGCGCCATCGGCGTTGTTTGGGTTTCTAGCTCCAGGAGGGCGGGAGGCGGGCGCGAAGGGGGGATTTTAATATCGTCGCCTCAAATGAAAACGCTCTTTGCAAAGAAATAGCCAGGGCTGCCAGCGTGGAGAGGTGGGCTGACCAAGACCGGCTGACACAGGTATTCCGGCTGCCCCCACCCCACCCCACTCGGTGCCTGAGTGCGTGTGTGAATGTATCGATTGCTTTAATTGATTTTTCTAAAGCCAGGTGGCAGCGGCTGCTTGTGTGCACACAGATATACACATACACAAACACAGACACCCAGGCACACATAGATTACACGTACAGAGTCACACAGGGATCACCTTCCCCCCCCACCCCACCCCCCACAAACACAAACATCACGGACCCACAAGCACACATACCTCCAAAGAGTCTTAGGTTACCGGTGAGGTCCCTGAGTACTGCCCAAGATGGGGTGGGGGCAGCGGCTGAGAAAGGAGAGGTGAAGCAGGACTTCCATCATTTGCTTCAGTCCCCACCCCAAATCCTTTGCTTCTCTTCCTGGGGGTTCTGAAGGAGAAACCCCAAACCTGGGCTCTTTTCCGCTGCCATAAAGGAGCGGCGCCCTACCCCCCTACCCCCATCCCTTGCGGACTGCGCACAGGCCCAGCCTCACTTTCCTTGTGCCTGGCTCCGGGGCGCCCGGGGGTTGCCGAAGTCGCTCAAAAACCGAGGGAGCGGGCACCGGGAAGTACAACCTGACCCCCAGAGGCCGTTGTGGTCTCGGGGTCGCATGCCTGCTTGGCCAGGGTTAGGAAAGAAAGGAGGGGTGATCGAGGAACAGGGATCCGGGAGCGAGGATGTGCGTGGAGCAGGACCAACAGACAGCACCGGAGGAGCGCCCTAGGGCGCCCCCTGGACACCGCAGTAAGTCTTGCTCTCACCGTAGGCCCCTTAGGAATGTAATCGAAGATGCTGGCCCTGAGGCTGCTCAACGTGGTGGCCCCCGCCTATTTCCTGTGCATCTCCCTGGTGACCTTCGTGCTTCAGCTCTTCCTCTTCCTGCCGAGCATGCACGAGGACCCCGCAGCGGCCCCTCTCTTCTCGCCTGCGCTTCTCCATGGGGCACTCTTCCTGTTCCTCTCAACCAACGCCCTGGGCAATTACGTCCTGGTCATCCAGAACTCCCCCGATGACCTGGACGCCGGCCAGGGGACCTCCGCCAGGAAAGCTCCGTGTCCGCCGCCCAGCACCCACTTCTGCCGGGTGTGCGCCAGAGTCACCCTGAGGCACGACCATCACTGTTTCTTCACCGGCAACTGCATTGGCAGCAGGAACATGCGCAACTTCGTCCTGTTCTGCCTCTACACCTCCCTGGCTTGCCTCTACTCCATGGTGGCGGGCGTGGCCTACATCTCCGCGGTCCTTTCCATCTCCTTCGCCCACCCCCTGGCCTTCCTCACGCTCCTTCCCACCTCCATCAGCCAGTTCTTCTCTGGTGAGTGGGCCTTGAGAAGCAGGTTGGGTCCTGTACAAAGACACCCCTCCCCCCAGCCCCACGTTTGCCAGATTTAGAAAACAAATCCAGAATGCCCAATTAAATTATAATTTTGGATAAACAACACATAACTTTTTAGCATACAAGTATCTCCTAAGTACTGTGTGAAACATACTAAAAATATTTACTGTTATCTGAAACGCAATTTAACTGGGCACGCGGTATTTTACCTGGTAACCTCTGTCCTAACCCCCTCCTCATCACTTCCTCCTTGCTCACCACTGTCCATTTGCTCATAGCATTGTAGTGACCCGGGCAAGACACCTGCTCTGTGCCAGGTGAGCTGGGTGCTGGCCATTCTTCCATGCAGCCTGGGAGGTGCACTCATGCCATGACCTCCCTCTGCCTGGACCCCAGTCCTGCTCACACGCCAACGCAAGGCCTTTGCGCTACAAAGGCCTTGCCAGCCAACCACAGTAAGGTCCACAGGGTGCCAGGCCAGCCCCAGCAAGAGACGAAGTCCTGCCCTCCTGCCCATTATGTTTGACCCCTCCCAGGTGGTTGAAGCCCGCAAATGCCTCCAAGCAGGGGGCAACTTGGTTGGAGATGCAGCCATGTATGATGGCTCCATCCTCACACGACAGAGTCACCAGACTGGTGTGGGATCTGTACCCCCAGGAGGCCCTCACACAGGCAGCAGCCAGATGTGAGGGCCTTCACAGAGGCGCTCAGCGGGGTGCCATGGGGAGGGCTGTAGATAGTGTGCCCAAGAACAGCTCCCCGATACCAGGCCCAGAGGGACCTGGTGGCAGTTCTTACCACTTCACCTGGCCTTGAAATTTGTCCCTCCCTCATTTCCTTCCTCTCCGTCCCTACCCTGGCCTTGGACTCTGAGTGACTTGGTTCTTACAACTGATAGTGTGCACCTGTGTGTGTGTGCATGATATTGTTATCTCCCTTTCTCAGATGAAGAAACTGAGGCTCAGATGGGATTAAATGGCTTGCCCAGAACCTTACTACTACTGCAAAGCAGGCCCTTGCCTGCCCCTCCCCACTCCAGCAGCACAAGGAATACAACATATTTCCTCACCCATTGGCATTTCAGGGACAAAGAGAGCGTGTAGCTACCTCCACCGAGAACCCAGGATTGTCTTGATGAGCCAGGGCTGGACAGTCGTAAAAATGCTGCTCCACTTTGGAGGGAGCCATCATCTCAGTCTTTGCAGGCACAGAACCACGGTGCCATTTGGCAGTGGGAACACAGAGACCCAGGGAGGACCCAGCTGGGGGGTTGCCTTGAGGTCTGGTGGCTGAGCTGAGCCCAGAACTCAGCTCTCAGGCCTTCTGGATTCTGATGCTGGCATAGAGGCTGCTGGGACTGAAATAACCAGGAGGAGGAAGGGTAGGTGGGCGGGCTAGGGGGTGGGGTGTGAGCACCGGCAGGTGGAGGGGAGAGGAGAGCCAGACAACCTAATTACACTTTCTTTTCCAAGTGGTTTTGTCACATAAACATGGGTGGTTCCAAAGGGAGGACCTCGAAATGGTTTGATGTGAGATAAGCCCAGGCTTGAGGCCTATCCACATGAGCTACGTTTGGGAGGCAGGCAAGAAGGGAAGAAGGATCTGTTTCTCTGATCCAATCAGAGAACTGAGCCAGTAAGTGCCTGCCTTGGAGCCCAGGTCCCTATTTCCACAGAAGGATGAGCGCCATTTTCTTCTAGCTTCTCACCGTACCCCCTAGGAAAAGAAGGGCAAGATTTCTAACCCAGCTCTCCCGTTTTGTCTTTCTCTTTTGCCAACCTTTCATCGTTCCCCTTGCCAGGCCTTATTCTCTCCCTCCCCAACGTACACGCCCCACCTCTTCAGCACCTCCCTCCTTGTCTCTCCCCCCCACCCCCCGATTCTCAACCCAGGTGGTTGAGGGCGCTCCCTATCTCATCTGCTCAGGAGGACAGGAGGGCGTCAGAAGGGCCAAGTTTCTTGCTAGATTGAGCTATTATTTCCCAACTGTGGTACTTTTGTCCCCAGCTGTGGTACTGTCGCTAAGTCGTATCTGCCACCAGAACATGGGGTGACTAGGAGTGTGTGGGTGGAGGTCTTCTGGTGGCTGCTGCCCATGGGCCTTTAGCTGATGCTAAAGAGGCAGGAGGCTGGCCAGGTGGATTTTAGAAGTTGTCTTTTCTTTGGTCTTCGTGGGATCTGTACAGGTTATGTCACCTCTCTGAGCCTCATTCTTCTCATCTAGGAAATGGAGACGGTGCCATCTGACCTGTGTCATGGCGCCATCTGTCCTGTGTCATGGCATTTGTATAAGTATGCCAGCATGGCAGATGCCACCAGAAAGTCCAGTGGAAGGGAAAGGGGATTAACATTTGTTGAGCACCTATCACGTGCTACCCACTGTGCAGGTCTTATTTCATTGAATCCTCACCACAAGTCAGTGAGGTAAGTATTATCATCTCCATTTTGAAGGCTCAGGAACCAAAGGGTCAGCAAGGTTAAGTTGCTTTGAGACCACACAGCGAGTATGATTCCAACCCAAAATTTGGACTCAGGGTCCCTAGCCTCCAGAGCTCATATTCCTTCTACTGCACCACACTGCCTCTCTAAAGCTGTTTCCTGATAAATGAGCCACTTTGGAAGGGAGGGAGCTTCTTGTCCTTGAATGTATATTAAAGATGCTAGGCAATGACCTGTCAACGGTGTCATAAATGCTTGGTGGGAAGCAGGGAGGGAGAGAGTGAATGGTGTGACCATTCAGGCCCTTTAGAAAAACTGTGATTTTTCTAAAAGAAACAAAACTATTATTAGATATTTGAAAGAGCCGAGGCAGCCGGGTTAGGCAACTTCAAACGCTTCAAGAAAAAGCAGGTCCCCAGAAGAGCTTTTGGTAGCTGCCGCAAGGGGCCAGGAGAAGGCCACAAGGTCTTTTCCGCATGCCTTGATTTAGTGCCAGAAAAAAAGCTCGTGGACAACAGTTTCCATCAGCCCAGGCTTGTCCCTGAGGCTGAGATGCAAGGCAGGCCCGCGCCCGACAGCTCTGGTGCCCTCACATCCCAGCTCGAGGGCCATCTTGGCCTGTCAGTATTCCCGGAGTCCAACAGGAGCCATGGTCCCTGGACCCTTCATCTCACTTGGGGCTGTCTGAGCTAACCTGTGCTGACAGGAAGAAGTGGGTCAGAGGGATGGCACAGCCCAGCGTGAGCCCTGTCCTGCTGCTGCCCCCAGCCAGCTGACAGGGCCCTTAAAATGCCAGCTGGAATGAGCTTTCCATCCCCTGGGCAGATGGACTTATTTTTCTCCGACTTTGCAAATAGAAACCTGCTATCAAAGCTCCTAGGGCTGAGGGCAAGAAGAGGCTGCTAATGAACAAACCCGAAACAGGCCCGCCTCCTGAACATGTTTGTTCAGACTGGACATGTTTGAAAAGCCCAACCATCAGGGGTCTGCAAATTGGAGGCTGGGAGACTGGGGAAGAGGTAGACCTGGACCAGGGGCTGCTGGAGAAGGGAGGGTGATGGCTGATGTTTTCAGAGGTCAAATAGGTTGTCAGATGTCTGGAGCAGGTACCTCATCACCCTGGAGGAGGTGGTGGTGGGCGTGCCCTGCAGGACGAGGCAGGACAAGGAGGGCTCTCCAATTCTCTCCTGGGTTCACTGCCCTGGCTGCTGGGCAGGTTAAGGTAGGTGCCTGCAAGCCCTGGGGCGGTCTAAGGAGTTCAAGTGGGAACCTTCTGGGGTATAGTCTCCTCCTCTGTGAATGACCCTCAGCAGGGAGCGCTGTGCTGAGTGTGAACCAGAAAACTGGCCACTCCGCACACACTTTTCCTGAATCACGCGACCCTATGGGACCAGTTTACAGATAAGCAAACTACAACTCAGAGAGATTAGGAGTCTTGTGTGAGACCACAGAGCTGGGAGACTCAAACTTAGCCTCGACTGACCACCCCCACTCTGAAAAAGAGTGTGGAATCTCTCACTCAGGGAATGTTTAAAAGCTAAGAACAGAGAACTTGCCTAGAGGAGTTTACAAGAGGTTCTGCCCAAGGCGAGGGGCTGGACTAATGACCTTGGCCTCTTTCAGCCTCAGCAAGCTCTGACTGACAGGACATGTTCTGGTGGCCCAGTGTCCCCTTGTTAACATTAATGACTGAAATATTCTCTAAATCGGAGCTCTGCGCTGCCCTGGGAGCTTGGGACTTGTTCTTCTTGATGACTGGGCGCCACTCTCCATCATGCTGTCACTTTCCTGTGTCCTGTTCCCTCCTCCCCCCACCCCCACCATGCTTCCAGCTCCACAGGGAGAAGATGCTTCAGTCTAGACAGCTTGCCAGGCGCCAGCTCCCCCTCTAGGATCCTCAGCTCACCCCTCTCGCCTCCTGAGAAAAGTCGCTCTCCCTGTTCCCACAGCAGAAAGAGAAGGCGGAAAGAGAGGCATGTCTGGTTCAGGGAACGTTCGTGTCTAGGTTCTGCCCAGAGAAGCGTCCTTCCCAACATCCCTAGTCCGCTTCTGGTCCCGGGACTCATCAACGCTAAGACAAAGTTAGAGCAACTAGTTATCCTTTCTCTCCCTCGCCGCAGCGCTGAGATTGCTATAAAATGTAGCTTCAGTCTCATCCATCTCCCTCCCTTCGCAGCGGAAAGTGCCTGCTGCGATGGCGGGTCTGTACGTGGCCTGGGTGTAAAGCGATTCTGGTGTTTCCCCGCCCCGCCCCTGCAGGAGCTGTCCTCGGTTCTGAAATGTTCGTCATCCTCATGCTCTACCTCTGGTTTGCCATCGGCCTGGCCTGCGCCGGCTTCTGCTGCCATCAGCTGCTGTTGATTCTGCGGGGTCAGACCCGCCACCAGGTGCGGAAGGGGGTAGCAGTGAGGGCTCGGCCGTGGCGCAAGAACTTACAGGAGGTGTTCGGGAAGAGGTGGCTGCTGGGCCTGCTGGTCCCCATGTTCAACGTGGGAGGTGAGAGCGTCAAGCAGCGGGACAAGTAGCGGGCACTCCCAGCATTTCTCTTTCTGTATCTTGACTCCTCCTGAACATAAGACCATGGTACCCTTGTCTCCACCCATGACCCACTACAACCTAGGGCTGGTGGTGTCCTAGCATCCAACCCCCACTGGGACATATAGAGAAAAACATTGGCTGGTGGATCGTGACAAGGAGGAAAATGGGGTCCCCCAGGCATTTTAACCCTCCCCACAGGCCAGCCAGGTGGCTGTTAGGAGGTGGCTGCTTTGGTGTCTTTTCCTCGGGGTCCCTGCCTTGCCCCTCAGCCCGGCTCATCTGCCCCCTACCATGTCTCATGGCATCACTGCCCTGTGCTAGGACTCTTCCTTTCAGCCCCATGTTGGGAATGGGGAGTGAATTCTTGCTGCTAGGATGCTGCTCCCTGGGACCTGGAGGCTGGCAGAGATGTTTGAAACTACAAAATGTTTAAAATTATCAAGTCTGCTCTGCCAACTGCCAGCAAGGTTGGGAAAGGAGAGGGGGCATGTCCTCATCCCTTCTGTGGAATTGTGGGCAATGAGAAGGGAAAAGAACTAGTAGCTTGCTACTCACCCCACCCACCCCCAAGTTGAAGACCTTTCTTTGGGATACAGCAGCCAGCAGTCTGGGATTTCCAGCTGCTGTTCCCTGTGCACCCTGCTCCCGCTGGCCACCCCAGCCCAGTCTAGGACCTGGCTGGGTACTTTCTTTCCCTGGCATGCTTTCTGCCTTTGCTAGATGCTGGGAAGGCAAAGAGAAAGGAGAAGAAAGGGGGACATGCTGATAAATGCTAGAGGCATGTGACTACACAAGCATATAGAAGGGGACGTGAGAGAGAGAGAGAGAGAGAGAGAGAAAGAGGGAGGGAAAAGATAAAAGAGAATGCTTAGGGAAGGAGAAGAGAGGGTCATAGGGAGGCTGGGCACTGGGATATTTGGGGAAAAAGAGAATGAGAGAGGTGAATGGGTTCATTTCTTCCCTGCATTGAGGACTTTCTGGAAACTAAAGCTGTTCCGTGTTAGAACATCTACCTGGGGTGGGGTGGGGGGTAGTGAGTGCCACTAGCCTGGGGGTTTTCCAGCAGGGGCTAGACAAGCATGCCGTGGAGAGACTGTCTGCACAGGGTCAGGGAAGGGAAAGTCTCTTCCCATCCCAAGATTCTGGAGTCCTCTTTGTGATCGGTAGGCCCAGAGGTAGCATCTGCAGATGTGCCTGTGCGTTGTATGTTTTCATGGAGGAGGGACTGGGGATGGAGGGGTCTGAAAATCATGACGCAAACTTTTAGGAGCCCACCCAACCACTCAGGAAAGAGTCTCTGGAGGGAGAAAGTCTGCCTGGGTTTTAACACTAGTTAAGAGGGTTGGCCTTTGAGGACAGGGAGATAGAGCATTTCAGAGGCCGGTAGGGACAGTGGTGGGGAGAGCAGAACTTGAATTTCATGCTCAGCTCAGAAGGGTGAGATTGGGAGAGTTGAAGCTGTGGAAGGGAGAGACCAGAGTAGAGGGGTGCAATGGCCAGACCAGTCCTGTTTATCTGACTGGCTCTGAATAGGGACACCGCTGTGTGTTCTGGAACCCAGAGGACCAGACCCCTGGGACATATGAGGGAGTGGGAACAGCACATGTGCCCCCTCCTGACTGGGTCTTGAGGTCAGTCAGCCATCCATGCAGGCAGCAGGGCTGAAACCCATGCTCCAGTGTCCAGCTGGTGGCCATGGCGACCACAGATGTTGCCACACATTACCTTGAGTTCTTGAGCAGAGCTTGGAAAGACTTTACCTGGGTCCTGCTTCATGCCCCCTAGAGGACTAACGTAGTAATGGCTCCACCCAATTAAACTCCCTCCCCTGTTCCTTCATTCATTCGACCTACATGTCCTTATCTATTTAGGGCCAGCTGAGTGCTCTTCCGGGCACTGACACACAGTGGTGGTCAAGACAATGAAATTCCTGCCATTGGGGGCATCTTGTCACTGCCCCCCATGCACTGCCTTCCACCCCCAGAAAAATGGTCACTCTTCCATCTTGGTGGTCACCAGGGCAAATCACTTGGAGGGAAAGGATGTGGCAGAAAGGGCTGAAGGAGAGCCCAGGCTGCCTGGATGGAGGAGTCAGTGGGGGGCATCCTCACCCCAGCCCTGGCCATGCTTAGGTGGTGGGAGCGGAAGGATGGGGGAGAGGCCCTGGGTGAGCCAGGCCTTGGCTGTCTGTTGACCACAAAGCTCAAGCCTGGAAACCAGCACAGCCATTCGCAACCTCCTGGAGCTTCAGCCCTGTGAGGCTGGACACTGGAGGAGGGGACCAAAGGGAGACCTGCAGCAGGCTGGCTCTGGGCAGGTTGGGCAGTGTGTGTCGGTGGGGGAGGGGGGACAGGGTGGGGCAGTTGCCAGGTGTGGGACTTGAGTAGTATTTGTATTCATGGCTCTGTATTGTCGATAAAGAACATCAATAAAATATGTGGTTTTTAAATTGGATTTGATGTGATCACATGGGTACTATGGTTGGTAGCAGGGCCGCAATGCACTAATGCAGTCATACTAGCTGTTAAAATATTTAAGGTAAGTATCAAAAATACTTCTGCTTAAGTAGGTACATCATCTTTGTCTAGACTGCTGCTGCCTCAGATGCTCCTGCTCCTCCCCTGGAGCCCTGGCTCACCCCACAATCCAGCAATTAAAAGGGCCTCTGTGTGGGATCCCCAGCCCCTGCCCCAGACTTTCGGCAGTGTCCATTGTGATGGGTCAGGGTGGTGCTGTGTGACTGGCCAGCGGGTGGGTGCCACGCCTGGTCGGCAGCATGTCTGCAGTGCTGGAGTCTGGTGAACCCCGGGCCCAGGGATGGACTGGCTAACCCGGGGACTCACTTCCTCTTCTCCCTCCTCCCACCTCTCTCCATGTGGGAGGACAGGGCCGGGGAGAATGAAGAGGCCACCTGCTCCTCCAACACAGCCAGCGATGTCCACCCCTGAGCCTCAGCCAGGGCCCTCTGCCCTCTCAGCCCCTACCTACCACACCTGCAGACCTTGGGCTGCCCAGCCCTGGTGACAGCCAGGAGGGGTTGAGCCCTGTGGGGAGTGGTCCCTGAGTAGGTGAATGGGCATGACCGTTGATGCACCCTAAAGATGTGCAGGCCCCAGGCTGATGGAGAAAGTGCTGACACCACCTGGGCTATTGACGGACCTTCAGTCTAGGCCAGGGTCTACATTCCCTGGACACACACCATTGGGCAGCCGCCCCCTTCCCCACCCCACCGATGTGCAGGGACAGGTGAGGAGATGTGAGAAGAGCTCTGACTAATCCCCTAGTGCTCAGCACATTCTAGAACATGGGCTGTCCATCTACACTCCACAGGGCAGACGGACCTGTCTCGTTTACTATTGTATCCCGGATGCCATGCAAGGGGTAGGCACCTAGTAGGTGTTCAATAAATATTGACCAGATGAATACACAGATTCTGAGCTCATTCTCACTCCACATCTCCTGTGCCCCTCATGTGGCCCTCACTGCAACTCGTGGGGCTAGCAGATGGATGAGACAACTCCGTCCTTGAGGGGCTCACATCCGGGGGGAGGTTCCTAGGAGTGCTCGGAGGACAGCACCTGCGGCTTCCATTTGTGCAGGGGCCTGGAAGGGTGTTTGAGGTCTCCAAGGTGGAGACAGATGGGCTGGGCTTTCCAGGCAGAAGGAACAGGCCTGGAGCCTTGGAGTGGTCATGGAACCATGGGCACATAGGGGACATCACGGAGAGGCAAGAGGGAGTTAAGGCTGAGTTGAGACCGGAGCAGAGGGGCTTTGAATGCCAAGTAAGAGGTCAGCAATGAATTTGACGGGTAAGAGGGAACCATTGAAGGCTGTGAGCAAGAGCCATGTGGTCAGAGCTAGATTTCCGGAAGTGGAGCCTCGGCAGCTGGACTGGAAATGGGAGGGACCCAGTGAGAGCATTTGCAAGGATCTGAGTGTGTTGTGACCAGGGTCTTGGTGGGAACGCTAGCTGTGGGTGGGGTCTGGAGGGGAGGGTGTCAGAGTCCCTTCACAGACAGGGAGCGTGACTGATGGGGTGCTGGGGTGGGTGCCCAAGGTGGTTCTGAGTGTTGAGACAAAGCAATCGGGGTGACCTCAAAGGATTGGCCCTCAGGTGCACTGCAGCGGGGAGAAAACCATGACCCTGGGGTTCAGGGCCACCCGAGCACTCTCCTCTGTCATCGGTTCATTAGTTTCCAGTTGAAGGCGTCATTCTTGACTAACACTCTGCAGCTTTACCAGGAGGAAGGGGTTCAGGGAGATCGGCAGGTTGTACTTTGCCACACAGCTCTCTGACCCCCCAAGCTGAGCGGAACCGTCTGCCTGTGGCCATAGAGGTCACAGGTCCTTTGGCCACACGCCCTGCATCAGACGGAGTGAAACGCTTGGCTCCCCAGTGCC